>ONZH01010455.1:0-68086 GCA_900303285.1 Rhinella marina
TATGTGAGTGAGCACCGGAGTCCACTGAGTGCATTTTACTGCAGGTTTGTGGGAGCACAGCGTTGGAATGGAAGTGAGTATGAAGATAAAACTTACATATTCAGCTACACTTACACTATACATCTCTTACTCTACTTCAGGGGGTGTTTCGGAGATGACAGGTTCCCTTTAAATGGCGGCTATTGTACCGCAAACCACTACATTTTTCACTGGACTGTAGTATATATAACTGAGAAAATACGTATTTTATAGACTGACGCTGCTGTACAGCACACTACAGAATTGTTCACTGGACTGTAGTACATATAAATGAGAGACAAAACGTATTCCCTAGACTGACGCTACTGTACAGTACACTACATTATTGTTCACTGGACTGTAGTGTATAGAAATGATAGAAAAAACGTATTCCCTAGACTGATGCTACTGTACAGTACACTACATAATTGTTCACTGGACTGTAGTGTATAGAAATGATAGAAAAAACGTATTTCCTAGACTGCACTACAGATCCCAGCAAGCCAAGGTACAGCAGCAAAAATGAGTACTGAGAGGACTTTGGGCAATTTCTTTGGGGTCTCTGTGGACCATGTGCTGTCCCTTCTGCCACCAGTCGCTGTGCACAGTGTGCAGCCAAGATGGCGGTAGCTGCACTACAAGTCCCAGCCAGCAGCCAGGAGGAGACAAAAAAAAAGGTGCTTGTAGTCCTTAGAAGGGCTGTTGGATTCTTTGAGCATGATTCCTGCCTACCCAACATCTAAATTCAGGCCCTAACACTCTCCCTGACAGACAGCAGCTCTATCCCTAATCTCATGCAGGCGGCGTCTGACGCGAGCAGCGCTGGACCAGATTCTTATATTCCCAGGTCATCTGATCTGGCCAGCCAATCCCTGCTATCGACTTGTAGGGGCCTCACGTGATGCTAGGAGGTACCAAAGATTTTCCTGCATGTTGATTGGCTGAGAAAAGGCGCCTAACATGCCGGAAGAGGAAGTTGCCATTTCCTCGAGGATCGCGATATGCTTGTCCGAGTAGCGAGCATATGAGAATACCCTAATGCTCAAACGAGCACCAAGCTCGGAAGAGCATGTTCGCTCATCTCTATTCTCCGCCATTTCACAGTGAACTTAGTGCAGGGAGAGATGTGACAGGCCCTAGGGACAGATTTTAGGAAACAATTTATTCACAAAAGAAAATATTGAGCAATTCAAGGACAGATTAATCATAGTGCAGGGAAAGGATAGGGAGGCATCATTCACACTATGGGGAGACAGCAGGGACCAATAGAAGAGCATATAGCCTGGGTAATAGGAGATATGCTATTACACCTTGCTCTACTAATTGGTGATCCAAAATGCTCTAATACTACAGATTTTAGGTTGTTTGCGCTCCTTGATACATCAGTAATTCCAGTAATCCTTGCCTCTGTTATTGGGGTGAACCTGCGGTGTGATACAACCAGTATTGTGGTGTATTTAAAGGGAACCTGTCATCAACTTTATGCTGCCCATACTAATGGCAGAATAAAGTATAGACCGGTGAGTTGATTTCAGCAATCTGTCATTTATAAGTTAAAAGTAAGTGGTTGCCGAGAACCAACTTCACAATCATTGCAGACTAGGCCTGGAAAAGAGTCATGGCCACCCGAGAAGAGTCCTGGTTATTCATGAATTCCTGCTCTCCCTGTCCACCTACTGACGACAGTCTTCTACCTAGTTTTCTCCCTTTCTCTCTAGGAGAGAACTGCCAATCATCAGCAGATGGGCGGGAGAACAAGAGATTAGGAATAACTATGACTCTTCTCAGGTAGATTTGACTCTATTCAAGACCTGTGCTGCAATGCTTAAAGGACAACTGTCGTCAAAAATTAGAAATATATCTAAAATGTTAAAACATGCAATGTAAGTTTTAGACTTTTTGTGCTTATAATTTTTTTTTTTTACCATTAAATGAAATATTTAAAAAAATCGTAATAATTGTGTAGAACTTCCTATGTTGACCAGCAGGGTGAGCACAACTGAAAAGTTGAGTGTAGGGAGGTCGTCTGTAGCCCAGTGCTGTAAACTGTTATCTGGCTATTCACACCTCCTGTGACATCACGCTGCTCTTACTTGCTTATCTGATAACAAGAGATTGTCTTCCACAATACAGTGTCCAGTGGCCATCTTGTTGTGGTCTGCAGTGTGATAACATTGCTGACTGTGCCTCTTATGCTATTTCCAATTGTGAGGCTGATTATTCCTCCACCACAGGGATTTTATCCACTGACAGGTAGCAGAGTTAGGGCTCATGCACACGAATGTGTGCAGCTCGTGCCCATGCTGCGGGCCGCAATTTGCATGGGCACTTTCCTTGGGGACACGCCATTTTAAAAAAAAAATAATTAAATCATTTTTAAAAATGGTGCGGGGTCCCCCCCTTTTTTCCTTCTCCAGCCAGATACAACCAGCAGCGGCAGCCTGGCACTACTAGGGTGGGAAGGGACACGGTTATTGGCTCTTCCCAGCCTAATGGTACCAGCCTACAGCCGCCCCAGAACTGGACCCTCAATTTTGAAGGTCCGGTCCTGCGGGTACCCGGCTCTTCCCGGCACCCCTGGTGGCGGTGGGTGCCGGGGTAATAGATGTTGGGGTTAGTGCTGGCCTGCCATACCGGCAAGCACTAAGCCCAGTATTAGTAATCAGGGCCGTCTGTAGATAGCCATGATTACTAAAACTACAGTGTGGAAAAAAACACACACACACTTATAAAATAGTTTATTGAAATAAATACTCCCCCAGACGCGTTTGACCATTTTATTTAAAAAATAAAAAAGCTGGTCCGACTTAATCCATGAATCCAACGTAGTCCTCAGCATTCACGATCCTGAAAAATACTATTTTTAGGGGCATAAGTATTTTTGATCGCTTGGTATTACACTTTTTGCGATGTAAAGTGACAAAAAATGGCTGTTTTGACCCTGTTTTTATTTTATTTTTTTACTGTGTTCACCTGAGGGGTTAACTCATGTGATATTTTTGTAGAGCAGGTTGTTACGGACGTGGAGATACCTAACATGTATAGTTTTTTTATTTATTTAAGTTTACACAGTAATATCATTTTTGAAACAAAAAAAAAACATTTTTTAGTGTCTCCATTGTCTGAGAGCTGTAGTTTTTTTATTTTTTGGTCAATTGTCTCAGGTAGGGGCTCATTTTTTGCGGGACGAGATGACGGTTTGATTGGTACCATTTTTGGGTAAATACGCCTTTTTGATCGCCTGCTATTACATTTTTTTGTGAGGCAAGGTGATAAAAATGGCTGTTTTGACCCTGTTTTTATTTTTATTGTTTTTACTGTGTTCACCTGAGGGGTTAACTCATGTGCTATTTTTGTAGAGCAGGTTGTTACGGACGTGGAGATACCTAATATGTATATTTTTTTTATTTATTTAAGGTTTACACAATAATATAATTTTTGAAAAAAAAAATTATGTTTTAGTGTCTCCATTGTCTGAGAGCTGTAGTTTTTTTTATTTTTTGGGCAATTGTCTCAGGTAGGGGCTCATTTTTTGCAGGACAAGATGACGGTTTGATTGATTCCATTTTTGGGTAAATACACCTTTTTGATCGCCTGCTATTACATTTTTTGTGAGGCAAGGTGATAAAAAATGGCTGTTTTGACCCTGTTTTTATTTTATTTTTTTACTGTGTTCACCTGAGGGGTTAACATATGTGATATTTTTGTAGAGCAGGTTGTTACGGATGTGGAGATACCAAACATGTATAGTTTTTATTATTTATTTACGGTAAGTTTTACACAATAATATCATTTTGGAAACAAAAAAAAATGTTTTAGTGTCTCCATAGTCAAAGAGCTGTAGTATTTATATTTTTTGGGCAATTGTCTTAGGTAGGGGCTAATTTTTTGCGGGACGAGATGACGGTTTGATTGGTACCATTTTTGGGTAAATACGCCTTTTTGATCGCCTGCTATTACATTTTTTGTGAGGCAACGTGATAAAAAATGGCTGTTTTGGTATAGCTTTTTTTTTTTTTTTTGTTTTGCGTACACCTGGCGGGGTGGACCATGTGATGCTTTTATAGAGCCAGTCGATACAGACGTGGAGATACCTAATATGTGTACTTTTTATTTTTCTTTACTTTTTTTTTACTTCATTTGGGGGGGGAAGTAGCGCTTTTTTAACTTTTTTTAAAAAACTTTATTTTTTTTTACACTTTTTTTAACTTTATTTTTACACTTTTTTTTTTACTTTCTTTTTACATTTTTTTTAACTTATCAAGACCCATTTGGATCTTAAAGATCCAGTGGGCTTGATGGCTATACAGTGCATTGCAATAGTAATCTATTGCAATGCACTGTATCAGTGCTACACTAAGAGGGTCTTGTGCTACCCCTGAGGGTCTGATCAGCCTTAGGTACATGGCAGCCAGGACGCTTTTGTAAAGCGTCCGGTTGCCATGGTAACCATCGGGCCGCTGCCACTGCAGCAGCGGCGGCCCGATGGCAGAGAGAGGGAGCTCCCTCCCTCATAACCCCATGAATGCTGCGGGCGGCTTCTGACCGCAGCATCCATGGGGTTAAACAGCTGAAATCGGTGCCAGCACCGATTTCAGCTGTAGCAGCGGAGTGTGAGCTGTAATTACAGCTCACACTCTCTGCTGATGGCAGCGGCTCAGGATCGGAGCACAAAATACAAGAGCAGCAGCGGGCAGAAGGAGGAAACCGGGGGCACTACAAAGAAGGGGGGGGCACCACTACAACGTTGGGCACTGGGGGAAGGGGAGCGCTATAATTTTCAAAATGATATGGGGGCACAGGGACATCTTACCTGGTTTCAGGCTGCGATCTGATTGGTCCCTTTCCGGCTTCCCCGAGGTCTCTGCTCTCCGGGAGAGCGGAGACTCCGGGGCTGTGATGGGTGTCCCCTCCGGTGTGATGTTACTGAAGTCTTCAATAACATGGTGCTGGAGGGGGCAGGCTATGTATGTGTAAAGCGCCTGCGCTTTACACATACTCAGCGCTCCCATGATTTTTCAATAGGGTCGGCTCCTTCCACACTGGGAATGGAGCATATGACCATAAGTCATTTCTCTATGTGTCGTTCAGTGACACATAGACACGTGACTATGAAAATGGCAGCCCCCATAAAGTAAAAAAAATGTTAAATACAGAAAACACAATACACACATAATAAACTTAATTATACATATAAAAACTATTTTTAATGTTTTATAACATGTTTTTTTATTTTTTCGCGATAGTGTCCCTTTAAGATGCTGGTTCTCGGCAACACTTACTTTTAGCTCATGAGTGGCACACCGCTGAAATCAGCATTTCTATCACAAATTTATGCTGCCCCCAGTGAGCTCAGCGTAAAGTTGATGACAGGTTCCCTTTAATAGATATATAAGTACATCCATTCCTCCTTGATTCTGGGGTGAAACAGCAGTCTGATACAACCAGTTTTGAGGTGTTCGTCTCATGCTGGTACTACCCTCCACAAAATGTAATTGGGCCACTATGTTGACTTCTCATGCGGTTGTCACCCTCACCACTCTGTGACTAACCACTATGTTGTCTACTCATGCAGTTGCCACCCTCTCCATACTGTAACTGGGCCACTGTGTTGACTCTTCATACGGTTGCCACCCTCACCACTCTGTGACTGACCCTTACGTTGACTAATCATGTGGTTGCCACCTCACCGCTCTGTGACTGGGCCACTGTGTTGACTCTTCATACTTTTGCCACCCTCCCCACTCTATGACTGACCACTATGTTGACTCCTCATGCAGATGCCACCCTTACCACTCTGTGACTAGGCCACTGTGTTGACTTCTCTCGAGGTTGCCACCCTTACCACTCGGTGACTGACCACTATGTTGGCTCGTCATGCGGTTGCCACCTCACCACTCGGTGACTGACCACTATGTTGGCTCATCATGCGGTTGCCACCTCACCACTCGGTGACTGATCACTATGTTGACTCATCGTGCGGTTGCCACCCTTACCACTCGGTGACTGACCACTATGTTGGCTCTTCATGCGGTTGCCACCTCACCACTCGGTGACTGATCACTATGTTGGCTCATCGTGCGGTTGCCACCCTCACCACTCGGTGACTGATCACTATGTTGGCTCATCGTGCGGTTGCCACCCTCACCACTCGGTGACTGACCACTATGTTGGCTCATCGTGCGGTTGCCACCTTACCACTCGGTGACTGACCACTATGTTGGCTCATTGTGCGGTTGCCACCTCACCACTCGGTGACTGACCACTATGTTGGCTCATCGTGCGGTTGCCACCTCACCACTCGGTGACTGACCACTATGTTGGCTCATCGTGCGGTTGCCACCCTCACCACTCGGTGACTGACCACTATGTTGGCTCATTGTGCGGTTGCCACCTCACCGCTCGGTGACTGACCACTATGTTGGCTCATCGTGCGGTTGCCACCTCACCATTCTGTGAGGAGGCCATTATTGTCTGTTCTTGTTGACATCACCATTTATTTTACCCTTCTTCTGATCTGTCAGAAGGATGGAAAAATGGTAAGCACAACAGATCGTGTCCTTGGAGCATCCATAAGGCCTGTATCACATAGTCCTTATATTGCATTAGGATATGCTTTTCAGTTGGAAGCCCAAAGCAGGAGTGACATAAAAGTGTGTGCTCTTTCACTCTCGTAAAATCTTGGGCCACTGTACGGCTCTTTATACCTGAAGCTAACATTCATCTGTAAGGCTGAGTTAATCTCTATCAGCCACCTCTCCACTCTTCTCTGTCCCTGGCTGACAGCTTCCCTGCCTCCCTATTCTACACACACACAACTTCTTCTTTGTAATTCTAGCCTTTCCCTCCACTGCAGAATACAAGCTTGATTGATTTCTGACTGTCCTTGATTCCCTAAGAAGGTTTTCCTGGCAGACACCAGATCCATCCACCATCATTTACAACCCAACACATAATGGCATCCTGCGTGTTCTGCTAGGTCACCTCCCTGCCTGCTGCATCACTTATTGGCTCATTCAGGCGGTCTGTCAGCCTGGGAGCCTATCAGGGCAAGCCCCTTATGTGGTGCCTAAAATAGGAAGCATTTGCTCAGAAGTCCCATAACAGTAAATTGAGAGCACACCACACAAGCGCTGCCATACATGCCATACTACCAAAGCAATGAATGGATAGCACACCGTGTATCTGCAGTGTGATCTTCTTCACTTCAGAGGCCTCGTTCTTTATATAAGTGGGTCGCAGAGGTGGGATCTGCTCCTGTCTGACAATGATGGCATATCCTGCCTGACTGAGAACACCTTGGCGCTGCTAGGCAGGCACAGATGTGTTTTGATCAAAATATATTGTCTGCATCTATTATGTTAATGCATTATTTTCTGTGATTTTTCTGTTATAAATGTATCCATATATATATTCAGTTATCATATCGTGCAGGGTGCTTTGTATCTTTTTCCCATGATTTTTGAAGTTTATGTTCTTAAAGGAGTGGCACCTTCATGTGGGAATGTGCTCCTGTTTTATCTGGGGGAATAGCATTCTTGTGCACTTTTGTCCCGCCTATCCCACAGGAGACCTTGATTAGGTGGTACATATAACTGTGCGGGCTCCCACAGGTGACCTTGATTAGGTGGTACATATAGCTGTGCGGGCTCCCACAGGTGACCTTCATTAGGTGGTACATATAGCTGTGCGGGCTCCCACAGGTGACCTTGATTAGGTGGTACATATAGCTGTGTGGGCTCCCACAGGTGACCTTGATTATGTGGTACATATAGCTGTGCGGGCTCCGACAGGTGACCTTGATTAGGTGGTACATATAGCTGTGCGGGCTCCCACAGCTGACCTTGATTAGGTGGTACATATAACTGTGCGGGCTCCGACAGGTGACCTTGATTAGGTGGTACATATAGCTGTGCGGGCTCCCATAGGTGACCTTGATTAGGTGGTACATATAACTGTGCGGGCTCCGACAGGTGACCTTGATTAGGTGGTACATATAGCTGTGCGGGCTCCCACAGGTGACCTTGATTAGGTGGTACATATAACTGTGTGGGCTCCCACAGGCTACCTTGATTAGGTGGTACATATAGCTGTGCAGCCTCCAACAGGTGACCTTGATTAGGTGGCACATATAGCTGTGCGGGCTCCCACAGGTGACCTTGATTAGGTGGTACATATAACTGTGCGGGCTCCCACAGGTGACCTTGATTAGGTGGTACATATAACTGTGTGGGCTCCCACAGGTGACCTTGATTAGGTGGTACATATAGCTGTGCGGGCTCCCACAGGTGACCTTGATTAGGTGGTACATATAACTGTGTGGGCTCCCACAGGTGACCTTGATTAGGTGGTACATATAGCTGTGCGGGCTCCCACAGGTGACGTTGATTAGGTGGTACATATAGCTGTGTAGGCTCCCACAGGTGACCTTGATTAGTTGGTACATATAGCTGTGCGTGCTCCCACAGGTGACCTTGATTATGTGGTACATATACTGTAGCTGTGCGGGCTCCCACAGGTGACCTTGATTAGGTGGTACATATAACTGTGCGGGCTCCGACAGGTGACCTTGATTAGGTGGTACATATAGCTGTGCGGGCTCCCATAGGTGACCTTGATTAGGTGGTACATATAACTGTGCGGGCTCCCACAGGTGACCTTGATTAGGTGGTACATATAACTGTGTGGGCTCCCACAGGCTACCTTGATTAGGTGGTACATATAGCTGTGCAGCCTCCAACAGGTGACCTTGATTAGGTGGCACATATAGCTGTGCGGGCTCCCACAGGTGACCTTGATTAGGTGGTACATATAACTGTGCGGGCTCCCACAGGTGACCTTGATTAGGTGGTACATATAACTGTGTGGGCTCCCACAGGTGACCTTGATTAGGTGGTACATATAGCTGTGCGGGCTCCCACAGGTGACCTTGATTAGGTGGTACATATAACTGTGTGGGCTCCCACAGGTGACCTTGATTAGGTGGTACATATAGCTGTGAGGGCTCCCACAGGTGACCTTGATTAGGTGGTACATATAGCTGTGCGGGCTCCCATAGGTGACCTTGATTAGGTGGTACATATAGCTGTGCGGGCTCCCACAGGTGTCCTTGATTAGGTGGTACATATAGCTGTGCGGGCTCCCACAGGAGACCTTGATTAGGTGGTACATATAGCTGTGCGGGCTCCCACAGGTGTCCTTGATTAGGTGGTACATATAGCTGTCCGGGCTCCCACGGGTGACCTTGATTAGGTGGTACATATAGCTGTGCGGGCTCCCATAGGTGACCTTGATTAGGTGGTACATATAGCTGTGCGGGCTCCCACAGGTGACCTTCATTAGGTGGTACATATAGCTGTGCGGGCTCCCACAGGTGACCTTGATTAGGTGGTACATACAGCTGTGCGGGCTCCCACAGGTGACCTTGATTAGGTGGTACATATAGCTGTGCGGGCTCCCATAGGTGACCTTGATTAGGTGGTACATATAGCTGTGTGGGCTCCCACAGGTGACCTTGATTATGTGGTACATATAGCTGTGCGGGCTCCCACAGCTGACCTTGATTAGTTGGTACATATAACTGTGCGGGCTCCCACAGGTGACCTTGATTAAATGGTACATATAGCTGTGTGGGCTCCCATAGGTGACCTTGATTAGGTGGTACATATAACTGTGCGGGCTCCGACAGGTGACCTTGATTAGGTGGTACATATAGCTGTGCGGGCTCCCATAGGTGACCTTGATTAGGTGGTACATATAACTGTGCGGGCTCCGACAGGTGACCTTGATTAGGTGGTACATATAGCTGTGCGGGCTCCCACAGGTGACCTTGATTAGGTGGTACATATAACTGTGTGGGCTCCCACAGGCTACCTTGATTAGGTGGTACATATAGCTGTGCAGCCTCCAACAGGTGACCTTGATTAGGTGGCACATATAGCTGTGCGGGCTCCCACAGGTGACCTTGATTAGGTGGTACATATAACTGTGCGGGCTCCCACAGGTGACCTTGATTAGGTGGTACATATAACTGTGTGGGCTCCCACAGGTGACCTTGATTAGGTGGTACATATAGCTGTGCGGGCTCCCACAGGTGACCTTGATTAGGTGGTACATATAACTGTGTGGGCTCCCACAGGTGACCTTGATTAGGTGGTACATATAGCTGTGCGGGCTCCCACAGGTGACCTTGATTAGGTGGTCCATATAGCTGTGCGGGCTCCCACAGGTGACGTTGATTAGGTGGTACATATAGCTGTGTAGGCTCCCACAGGTGACCTTGATTAGTTGGTACATATAGCTGTGCGTGCTCCCACAGGTGACCTTGATTATGTGGTACATATACTGTAGCTGTGCGGGCTCCCACAGGTGACCTTGATTAGGTGGTACATATAACTGTGCGGGCTCCGACAGGTGACCTTGATTAGGTGGTACATATAGCTGTGCGGGCTCCCACAGGTGACCTTGATTAGGTGGTACATATAACTGTGTGGGCTCCCACAGGCTACCTTGATTAGGTGGTACATATAGCTGTGCAGCCTCCAACAGGTGACCTTGATTAGGTGGCACATATAGCTGTGCGGGCTCCCACAGGTGACCTTGATTAGGTGGTACATATAACTGTGCGGGCTCCCACAGGTGACCTTGATTAGGTGGTACATATAACTGTGTGGGCTCCCACAGGTGACCTTGATTAGGTGGTACATATAGCTGTGCGGGCTCCCACAGGTGACCTTGATTAGGTGGTACATATAACTGTGTGGGCTCCCACAGGTGACCTTGATTAGGTGGTACATATAGCTGTGCGGGCTCCCACAGGTGACCTTGATTAGGTGGTCCATATAGCTGTGCGGGCTCCCACAGGTGACCTTGATTAGGTGGTACATATAGCTGTGTAGGCTCCCACAGGTGACCTTGATTAGTTGGTACATATAGCTGTGCGTGCTCCCACAGGTGACCTTGATTATGTGGTACATATACTGTAGCTGTGCGGGCTCCCACAGGTGGCCTTGATTAGGTGGTACATATAGCTGTGCGGGCTCCCACAGGTGACCTTGATTATGTGGTACATATACTGTAGCTGTGCGGGCTCCCACAGGTGACCTTGATTAAATGGTACATATAGCTGTGTGGGCTCCCACAGGTGACCTGGATTAGGTATTACATACAGCTATGCGGGCTCCCATAGGTGACCTTGATTAGGTGGTACATACAGCTGTGCGGGCTCCCATAGGTGACCTTGATTAGGTGGTACACATAGCTGTGCGGGCTCCCACAGGTGACCTTGATTAGGTGGTACATATAGCTGTGCGGGCTCCCACAGGTGACCTTGATTAGGTGGTACATATAGCTGTGCGAGCTCCCACAGGTGACCTTGATTAGGTGGTACATATAACTGTGTGGGCTCCCACAGGTGACCTTGATTAGGTGGTACATATAGCTGTGCGAGCTCCCACAGGTGACCTTGATTAGGTGGTACATATAACTGTGCGGGCTCCCACAGGTGACCTTGATTAGGTGGTACATATAACTGTGCGGGCTCCCACAGTCTACCTTGATTAGGTGGTACATATACTTGTGCGGGCTCCCACAGATGACCTTGATTAGGTGGTACATATAGCTGTGTAGGCTCCCACAGGCTACCTTGATTAGGTGGTACATATAGCTGTGCAGGCTCCCACAGGTGACCTTGATTAGGTGGTACATATACTTGTGCGGGCTCCCACAGATGACCTTGATTAGGTGGTACATATAGCTGTGCGGGCTCCCACAGGCTACCTTGATTAGGTGGTACATATAGCTGTGTGGGCTCCCACAGGTGACCTTGATTAGGTGGTACATATAGCTGTGCGGGCTCCCACAGGTGACCTTGATTAGGTGGTACATATAGCTGTGCGGGCTCCCACAGGTGACCTTGATTAGGTGGTACATATAGCTGTGTGGGCTCCCACAGGTGACCTTGATTAGGTGGTACATATAGCTGTGCGGGCTCCCATAGGTGACCTTGATTAGGTGGTACATATAACTGTGCGGGCTCCGACAGGTGACCTTGATTAGGTGGTACATATAACTGTGCGGGCTCCCACAGGTGACCTTGATTAGGTGGTACATATAACTGTGTGGGCTCCCACAGGCTACCTTGATTAGGTGGTACATATAGCTGTGCAGCCTCCAACAGGTGACCTTGATTAGGTGGCACATATAGCTGTGCGGGCTCCCACAGGTGACCTTGATTAGGTGGTACATATAGCTGTGCGGGCTCCGACAGGTGACCTTGATTAGGTGGCACATATAGCTGTGCGGGCTCCCACAGGTGACCTTGATTAGGTGGTACATATAGCTGTGCGGGCTCCGACAGGTGACCTTGATTAGGTGGTACATATAACTGTGTGGGCTCCCACAGGTGACTTTGATTAGGTGGTCCATATAGCTGTGCGGGGCTCCCACAGGTGACCTTGATTAGGTGGTCCATATAGCTGTGCGGGCTCCCACAGGTGACCTTGATTAGGTGGTACATATAGCTGTGCGTGCTCCCTCAGGTGACCTTGATTATGTGGTACATATACTGTAGCTGTGTGGGCTCCCACAGGTGGCCTTGATTAGGTGGTACATATAGCTGTGCGGGCTCCCTCAGGTGACCTTGATTATGTGGTACATATACTGTAGCTGTGTTGGCTCCCACAGGTGGCCTTGATTAGGTGGTACATATAGCTGTGTGGGCTCCCACAGGTGACCTTGATTAAATGGTACATATAGCTGTGTGGGCTCCCACAGGTGACCTGGATTAGGTATTACATACAGCTGTGCGGGCTCCCATAGGTGACCTTGATTAGGTGGTACATACAGCTGTGCGGGCTCCCATAGGTGACCTTGATTAGGTGGTACACATAGCTGTGCGTGCTCCCACAGGTGGCCTTGATTAGGTGGTACATATAGCTGTGCGGGCTCCCACAGGTGACCTTGATTAGGTGGTACATATAGCTGTGCGAGCTCCCACAGGTGACCTTGATTAGGTGGTACATATAACTGTGTGGGCTCCCACAGGTGACATTAGGTGGTAAATATAGTTGTGTAGGCTCCCACAGGCTACCTTGATTAGGTGGTACATATACTTGTGCGGGCTCCCACAGATGACCTTGATTAGGTGGTACATATAGCTGTGTAGGCTCCCACAGGCTACCTTGATTAGGTGGTACATATAGCTGTGTGGGCTCCCACAGGTGACCTTGATTAGGTGGTACATATAGCTGTGCGGGCTCCCACAGGTGACCTTGATTAGGTGGTACATATAGCTGTGCGGGCTCCCACAGGTGACCTTGATTAGGTGGTACATACAGCTGTGCGGGCTCCCATAGGTGACCTTGATTAGGTGGTACATATAGCTGTGCGGGCTCCCACAGACGACCTTGATTAGGTGGTACATATAGCTGTGCGGGCTCCCACAGGTGTCCTTGATTAGGTGGTACATATAGCTGTGAGGGCTCCCACAGGTGACCTTGATTAGGTGGTACATATAGCTGTGCGGGCTCCCATAGGTGACCTTGATTAGGTGGTACATATAGCTGTGCGGGCTCCCACAGGTGTCCTTGATTAGGTGGTACATATAGCTGTGCGGGCTCCCACAGGCGACCTTGATTAGGTGGTACATATAGCTGTGCGGGCTCCCACAGGTGACCTTGATTAGGTGGTACATATAGCTGTGCGGGCTCCCACAGGTGACCTTGATTAGGTGGTACATATAGCTGTGCGGGCTCCCATAGGTGACCTTGATTAGGTGGTACATATAGCTGTGCGGGCTCCCACAGGTGTCCTTGATTAGGTGGTACATATAGCTGTGCGGGCTCCCACAGGAGACCTTGATTAGGTGGTACATATAGCTGTGCGGGCTCCCACAGGTGTCCTTGATTAGGTGGTACATATAGCTGTCCGGGCTCCCACGGGTGACCTTGATTAGGTGGTACATATAGCTGTGCGGGCTCCCATAGGTGACCTTGATTAGGTGGTACATATAGCTGTGCGGGCTCCCACAGGTGACCTTGATTAGGTGGTACATATAGCTGTGCGGGCTCCCACAGGTGACCTTGATTAGGTGGTACATATAGCTGTGCGGGCTCCTCCTCTCATTTGTTGCTTGATGCACCCAGAGGTAACTAGGGGCAGCACACTATATGTGCAGGGTCTTCTCTCCTGAATGTAGATGCCCAACAGCATAGGTCGGTTTAGAGTAGGACCTGCCTGAGAACACCTTGGCGCTGGTAGGTGGGCACAGATGTGTTTTGCTCAAAATATATTGGCTGAGTGTCTCAGATTTTATTATCAGAGTGAGGGCTTAGGTTTAGAGTAGGACCTGCCTGACTGAGACCATCTTGGAGTTATTGAGTTGTCTTCACCACAATTATGTAAAAGTTTCATTAATATTCATTCACCTCCTCGTCACACAGACTCACTCATTTCATATAATGTCTATATTTTCTCTATTGATAACCAGCAAATATTGTGACACAGATAGAAGTAATTCCACTGTTACAATCCACTACAATTCCCTGTGGGAATACTGTAGTGAGATGATTGACTTCAGAGATCACTGAGCACAAAGATGGAATTACTAATCCCATCCTCTGTTTCTAATCACAGGAGCCATGGAGCTGACCACCATCCTCGCTCTTTCTCTCATCCTCTTCCTCACTGTCTATATTCTTTTATCATGGTCCAGACAGCATGGATACCAGTCACTGCCTCCCGGACCTGCCCCGATTCCTGTGCTGGGGACTCCCAAATGCATAAATTTTACAGACTCCAAGATCTATCAAAAGGTAAGTGTCTACAAGGAGATATGAGGCAGTGCATGCTGGGTAATGTGGCTACAGAGCCCCCTTTAACATGTAATAGTAATTGGTTCCTGGAGATGAACTGAATGTTTTGTGCTGTAGATTTTATGTTTATGTTGAAACTCATTGGGAAAACTATTTCTAAAGCCTCAAAATGTCAGCACAGAATAATATAAAATATCTACTTTAAAGGGGTATTCCCATCTTAGACTATATCAAGATCCGGCCACCACCAGGCACAGCTCCCATTCATTTCTATGTAGCCGATGAAAATAGCCGAGCCAGTGCTTGGCTATTTTCGCCGGCCCCATAGAAATGAATGGAGGGCGGCTGCGCATGCGCAGTGCACCCTCCTTCATTTTGGATGTTACGTTCTCAATATAGGTGCGGGTCCCAGTAGTGGGACCCACACCTATAAGACAATGGGGACATATCCTAGTGATTTGCCCCCATTGTCTAAGATGGGATAACCCTGTAATTAGAGATGAGCAAAGTATTGAAAAATTTGATTACGCTGTTTTAAAGAATTTTACAAAAAAAAGGACTTTCTGATGAGTTACTTAGTCAAGAAACGCATTTCTTTGTAAGTAGGAGGTGAAATGACAGGGGGCGGCAATTGCGTTGCCTCTTTTTATTGTACCTAGAGATGAGCAAATTTCTCAAAAATTCGATTCAGACAGTTCACCAAAGTTCCCAAAAAGATTTGATTAGATTCAAATTTGTTCGTCACAAATCACGTTAAAAAACAGCTACTTCCTGGCTGCACAGAGCCTGTATAGCGGTGTAGAACACTGTGCCTTGCAGTAACATACATAGGGAGTCTTCTGTGGTAGTGAAACAATACTGTGAGTCAGTATGACATGCAGATAACAGACATCGCTCTGATAATCACTGCACACTTCACTTATTTGGGCAGTTACGGGGCCAAAACTGACCAAATAACTCAAGTATGAACACAGTCTTACAGGTCAATGTTAGCGCCAGGTATAAAGAACCGTGCAGAGACCCAAGATCCTACTATAGAGTGAAAGAGCGCAGTAAGAGTGGACAGTAAGTCTGTGTTTACGTCACTGATTATTTTGGCCTTCTTCTCATCCGTCATAAGAACAACCTCAAAAAAACAGATCCTGTCTTTTGAGCATCCGCCTTCACTCACAACGGCCAAAAAAAAAAACAGGAGTGGATCCAAAACAGAGATGACACGTGATAGGAAAGTTTGCATGTCTTCTGTGTTTTGTATCCACTCCTGCTTTTAGCTTCCAAATCATGATCCAATCCTGGGACGGTGTGATAGAGACCTTACAACTGCTCCAAAGACAGGATTCGTTGTGTTTCTCATTTTTCCTTCCTTCTGAAAGATCAGAAGAAGGGTCAAATAAATGGTGATGTCAACAAGGCCAAACAGGGACAATAGCGGCCCCGTCACAGAGTGGTGAGCCATTCTGAGATTGTTTTCTCATGATACATTGTATTTCATGACAGTCATAAATTTGAGTCAATATATTTTATCTTTATTTATGAAAAAATCACAAATTTACCAAACAATTTGAAAAAATTTTAATTTACAAAATTTCAATTTCTTTGCTTTCAAAACAGAAAGTGATACCTCATAAAATATTCACTTAACATTCCCCATGTGTCCACTTTATGTTTGGATCATTTTGAAAATGTCATTTTATTTTTTAGGACTGTAGAAGGCTTAGAATTTCAGAAGCAATTCTTAAAATTTTTCAGAAAATTTCCAAAACCCACTTTATAAGGACCAGTTGAGGTCTGAAGTCACTTTGAAGCCACTTTGTGGGCTTACATAGTAGAAAACACCCATAAATTACATTTTAGAAACTACACCCCTCAAGTTACTCAAAACTGAATTTACAAACTTTGTTAACCCTTTATGTGTTCCACAAGAATTAAAGGAAAATGGAGATGAAATTTCACTTTTTTGGCAGATTTTCCATTGTAATCCATTATTTTCTTTAACACATCGAGGGTTAACAGCCAAACAAAAGTCAATATTTATTACCCTGATTCTGCGGTTTACAGAAACACCCAACATGTGGTGGTAAAGTAAAGAAGAAAGAAAAGCAAGATATGGTTTTTGAAAGGCAGATTTTGCAGGACTGGTTTTCAGACACCATGAACCTCCCCTCTGATGCACCCTGCAGTAGAAACTTCCAAAAAGTGACCCCATTTTTAAAAACATAGATAAAGTACCTCAACAGAGGTGTTTAGAGATTATGCTGAGAATCACACTAGATCAATGCATGTTGAGCATTGAGGACAGATACTACTTGAGCTGATTGTTTTGTTTTTTGTTTTTTAATCCACTCGTAAATCTGGCTTAAAATCTGCAACAAAAAGCACCATTTGTAGCCATGTGGGTGAAATGCAACCAATCCATATCCACCGACAGCAGCCAATTGCCACATTATTTTACTACAAAAATATGCGATTATTGGCTGGCAAAGGTGAGTGGAGTGGGACTTGACCACATGCGATTAGTCACTCCTTTGGGCCAAACCCTTATAGCGGGGCTGATGAACTCTGATTACCCACCTAAAAGAGAAAATAAACCATAAAGCAGGGATGTGACAGTGTGTGGCCACGAATGCATGTACTGGTTATTTCTCCTTGATAATATTTTAGATTACATTTTAGGGAAAATACCGTATACTGGATTATTTCCCACATTTTTGTTTCCTCCATCAGCTCTACCAGGAGTACGGCTCAGTATTCACCATCTGGAAAATGTCAGAACCTGTGATCTTTCTGTGCGGTTATGAGACGGTGAAAGACGCCCTGATAAACCATGGTGAGCAGTTCAGTGCACGGCCAAAATCCCCAGTAATGGAAGTCTACACCAAGGGATACGGTAAGATCATCACAGTTCATTTTACAACAGTTATTTGTTTTTTTTTTTAAAAAGACACAAAACATTAGGCAGAAACTCTGAAAATGTTCAGAAACCTCACAAAAGTCTCTGAAAAAACAGTGTACAATAATGCAGGGAAGAAGGGGATGAAGCTGCAGTTTATCTGTGAGAGAAGGGAGAGCAGTGGCAAGGAGGGAGAGCATGAGTCTCAGCACACCCAGAATCCACCACCCACTCTCCACACTCTCCAAGGATGGATCATTCATGTTTTAGTCCTGGAACCAAACAATTTATTTTTTGACAGCTCCTTTGGAAAATGAAAGGTGGAATCTAATTGGTTGCTAGGGGTAACTTAGCCAGTTCTGCTTTGCACCAGTTTGAAAATGACCCCCAAAATATGTGCTCCATATCTACTGCTGCTAGAGATGAGCGAATCGAAGCAGACATAGTGGAATTCAATCCAAATTTCAGGAATTATTCGATTCGCACCAAATCCAAATTTTCTGACGATTCATGGTAACGAATAGCATTTTTTTCTAAAATGGCTGCTGCATATGTTGCAGGACATGGAGCAAGGAACTTTGGGAAGGATGGATCACCCACAATGCCATGCATGCAGCCAATCAGCAGCCAGCCAGCCCCTGTGATGTCACAGCCCTATAAATACCCTCATCCATCTTGGATTCTGTCATTCTCCAGTGAACTTAGTGCAGGTAGAGACGTTAACAGGCGCTAGAGACAGTGCTAGAAAAACTTATCAAACGTATATATTGCTCAATAGAAGTGTAAGGAAAGGATAGGAGGAAAGTATTGGAACAGAACAGGGTTCAATAGGGCTGTTTAGAGACAGGGTAATAGGAACAATCCTATTACACCTTGGTGCAGTGACTGGGGTTCAAAATTGCCATGATACAGCTGCTCATTTCAGGTTTGCAATAGATTATACCACTGTAATTCCGATTATTGGGGTCTCATTAACCCTTGTGCGCGGCAGTTATGTTTTCTAAAGCATTTTTTGCTGTGTATTAATGGCAAAAAAAATGATTGTTTGCTGTTGTGTGGTAAATGTGATAAAATTACAGGCCTTTTTGGAGTGTATTAGTGGCAAAAAAAAGTTTTATTTGGCGTATGGCGCCGCAGTTATATCTACTAAAGCCTTTTTCTGGGTGTGTATTAGTGGGGGGAAAAAAGAAAGGGCTTATTAGATATTGTGTGGTGAAGTGAGAAAATGTCAGCCCTTTCTGGCGTGTATTAGTGGCAAAAAAAAGTTTGAATTGGTGTATAGTGGTGCAGTTATATGTTCTAAAGCCTTTTTTTTGCATGTATTAGTGGGGGGAAAAAGAGCTTAGCCGTTGTGTGGTGAAGTGAGTAAATTGCAGTTATTTTTGGGGTGTTTTAATTTCCTATTTATTTATTTATTTATTTGATCTAACGGTATGTCAGACAGAGACGTGACAGGCCCTGCACAGGGGAGAGGCCTAAATATTTCTTGCACAGGCACAGGTTGCAGAAAAGTAAGAAGGCATGGAAACATGAGCCACAGCGGTGTTGCGGTGTCATCTAGCAGTTATGTTTTGACCAGCAACCCAGCTTCTCGAATGGTTGACTCGGTCATCCACTTCATCCTAAGTGACATCAGACACCCCCAGCCAAGAGTCCGTAGGTTTTTCAGACACAAACCTTAGTTGGCATGGCCCAGGAGCAGGTCCTGTGTCCTCACCTGTCCTCCACCTGCCTCTGTCCTTTTCTGTTTCCTCAGCAAAAGAAGTAATGTATGTTGTGGGCTCAGCTCCACTTTACAGCCAGGACAAGCTACTAGAGGAGGGTCAGCAGCTATTAGAGGAGGGTCAGCAGCTACTGCCCAGCCAAGTTGTGCAGGAGACATCCGCAGCTTCCTCCATTAGGCGGGCAAGTAGTGATGAGGAGAGTGGCGTGGGAGCTGGGGTTGCGAGCGGTCAGACCGTTGAAGAGGACATCAGTTGCACTTGGGAGCTATGTGAATTAGGGGCTTTATTATCATTGGAAGAAGAGGGCGGCAGCTTGCCTGTGAGGCAGCGGCGCAGCCAGCAGGTCGCTAGCGTGGCTGGCAGTTAGCAGGGTGGCAGCAGTGGGAAGTCAGGAGCCAAATGTGCCCGGTGTAGACCACCCACTTTGCAGGACTCTACCTGCCCGGAAAGTAGTGGTGCATGGGTTCTCCGAGGCAGCAGTCAGTCAGTGCAGAGTGTAAAATCCCCTACTCGGCGGTGTGGCAGTTTTTTGTGTTGATCCGCCGAGTGATGTGAATATGGACATTTGTAAAATCTGTGGGAAGAAGGTGAAGCATGGCCAGGGTGCCTATGTTGGCACCACGGCCCTGCGTCAACAAATGCAGCATCACCATAAAGTGGCCTAGGAGAATCATGGCTCCAATGTGGTGGTCCAGCCTGCCGCAGCAGCCTCTGCATCATCCAGTGTCACACACCAGATTTCAGGCAGTCAAGGCTCCACCACCTCAACCGGAGGGAGCTGTCTGTCCTTCCCATCATCTGCTGGTCCTGATGCTCCTGATGCTCCTCCTCCTACTACTCTTCGTCAGACATTCCATCAGCAATCGATCACTGAAGTGCTTGCCAAGATATAACAGTATGTGTGTACTCATCCAACGGCGCAGAAGCTGAACGTGCTCATGGCCAAGTTGCTGGTGCTACAGTCCCTCCCTTTCCAAGTGGTGGACTCTGCACCTTTCAGAGAACTGATGGCTTGTGCCGAGCCGAGGTGGAGAGTTCCATGCTGTCATTTCTTTGCGAAACAGGCAGTACCAGCCCTGCACAAATATGTAGAACAAAAGGTGGCCAGTCCTTGAGCCTGTCGGTGTCTGCCAAAGAAGAAGGCAGTGCCGATGTGTGAAGCTGTAACTACGGTCGGGGACAGTATTTAAATGTGGGTTCTGCACAGCCAAACCAGCAACTTGGCCAGGTGATGCCGCTTTTGCCTCCACGTTCTCATGCCGTTGGTCCTGCGACAATACCTGCCTCTGCCTCCTCATCTTTCACCGTGCCCTCAGCCTCCACTGCAGGGACAATTCACAGTGCTCCACCAGCACACCACATGTGCAGCGCACGGCGTTGTCACGCTGCTCTTTAATTTGTTTGCCTGGACGAACGGAGTCACACAGGGGAGTAACTACTCCACGTCCTTCATCAAGAAGTCAAATCCTAGCTTTCTCTGCAACAACTCAAAATTGGAACCATGGTGACCGACAACGGAAAGAACATGGTGTCGGCGCTGCGTCAAGGAAGGCTGTGCCATGCGCCCTGCATGGCGCATGTGTTCAATCTGGTTGTCAAGCAGTTCCTAAAGTCTTCTACCCATCTGCAAGACATCCTAAAAATGGCCTGGAAACTTTGCATGCGTTTCAGCCACTCCTCCACTGCCAAGCACACCCTCCTTGAGCTACAGCGGCAGAACGACGTCCTCCAACATAGGCTGATATGTGACGTTTCCACCCGTTGGAATTCCACCCTCCATATGTTGGACCAACTGTACGAACAGAGAAAGGCCATAAACGATTTCTTCATGATCCAAGCGGACAGGAGTACTCACCTGTGTAACTTCAATGTCAGCCAGTGGCAGCTCATGCGTGACACCTGCTGTTTACTTATGTCCTTTGAGGAGGCCACTTTTTTTGTCAGTCGCCTGGACTACAGGATGAACAACATCATTCCACTTATTCATATCCTGGGAAAGATGCTGGTAAATCTGGCTGGTCATGGGACAGGAGATGTGGCGACTACATCTCCCAGCCACATGAGCCCTTTGGGGGCAGAACTAGAGGAGGAGGAACGGGAGGAGAACATTGGAGCACAAGCAATGTGTAGCAAAATGGGTGTTTTTTTTTTTACACAGGAGATGGGAGGGGAGGAGCAGGAGCAGCCAGAGGAGCTATAGGGCAATAAGGAAGATGATGCAGAGGACCCAGACACACCGTGGCAGTATGCAGTGGAGATGGAGGCAGGGAGTCCCTCTGAGTCACTTGCACAAGTGGCCCAATGCATGCTCACTTGTTTGTGTAGTGACAGCCGAATTGTCACCATTCGGCAGAGGGATGACTACTAGCTCTCCACCATGTTTGATCCTTGCTGCTGGTCCAAAATGGGGGCATTTTTTACACCCGCCGAGAGGTAGGACGAACTGAACTACTATGGAGACATCCTATGTAGTCAGTTAGCCGCTGCCTATCTGCGCCATCTTCCATCCTCTCGCAGGTCTGTCTGGACTACTGGGCAGCTAAACTGGATTTGTGGCCGCAACTGGCCGAGTTTGTCCTGGAAAAGCTTTCCTGTCTGGGCCAGTAGTGTGACATCAGAGCAGGTGCATAGTTACCCCAAGGAGAACTCACCTGTCCACCCAAAATGTGGAGAGACTCACCTTTGTCAATATAAATCAGGCGTGGATCAGCCAGGATTTCCACCCACCAATGCCTAATGCATCAGATTAGATCATCCATGCTGCTTCACCCAAACGAGACCGGTTTCTTCTGGCTACCTGCCTCAGTCACTATTCTGATGCTGCCACCCGCCTGATGCCACACATCTGATGCCACGTGTTCCTTATTACACCCGCCATCATCAGTGGTTATTGTTACTGCCACCCACCTCCCCATTATTTCACCGGGTCACTCTGTGGTCTCATGATTCTGCTGCCGCCACCTCCACATTATGTCGCCTTGCCACTTTGTAGTCTCCTGATGCTGCTGCCGCTGCCACCTCCACACTGTCGTTATGCCACGTCAACACTGCCTTTGTGCCACTCTGTGGTCTCCTGATGCTGCTGCTTCTGTCGCTGCCACCTCCACACTGTCGTTGTGCCACCTCAACACTGTCATTGTGCCACTCTGTGACCCCTTGATGCTGCTGCCACTTACACACTCTGTCACTGTACAACTCTGTGGCCTCCTGATGCTGCTACTGCCGCCACCTCCACAGTCTGTCATTGTGCCACTCTGTGGCCTCCTCTTTATGCTGCTGCTGCCACCTCCACACTCTGTCATTGTGCCGCTCTGTGACCTCCAGATACTGCTACCGCCGCCACCTCCACATTACAGTATGTCACCTTTCCACTCTGTCAGACCTTCTCCAGTCACAGGCAGGTCAAAGTTGACAACAATTGACACTTGTTCTACATCAATTCCTCGAGCACAGACATTAGTGGTGATGGGAACTTTCCCCTTGCCATCTCTGTCATTGTGCCACTCTGTGGTTTCCTGATGCTGCTACTGCCGCCACCTCCACACTCTGTCATTGTGCCTCTCTGTGGCCTTCTCTTGATGCTGCTGCCACCTCTAGACTCTGTCATTGGGCCACTCTGTGGTCTCTTCATGCTGCTTTTACCTCACCACTATGTCATAGCACCACACTGTGGACTTCTCATGCTGTTCTCTCCCTCCCCACTTCATGACTGGGCCACTATTTTGCCTTTCGACCTAGATGACATCAACATTTATTTGACCCTTCTTCTGATCTGTCTGAGACATACAACGGATCCTGTCTGTGTAGCAGCTGTAAGATCTGTATAGGGTGGCCACCGGCTTCATCTCAAAAAGGAGGACATTTTCGGCCACACCCCCAATATGTTAAACCACACCCCAATCTGCTAAACCACGCCCCCAATCTGCTAAACCACGCCCCCAATAGGCTCGTACACCGTCACCCATCACACCTCCCCTGGCTCTTACCACACATACACAGGTCGGATGGGGATCTGGCACCCCCACCCCCACCACGTGAAAATTCAAGCCAGCAAGCCTAACTATAAAAATACCGCTCTAGTATGGTTAGAATAAAGAGGATTGTTCAGTAATTAAAAATAAAATATGGCAGATGGAAAAGAAATCCACAATTCTCAGCTGTTCCCTCCCTGCCATTGAATGATTTGGTTATATGGCTGCAGTGGTGACGCCTGTGACACGCTGGACTTTCTGGCATCATTGCTGCTGCCACGTAAACAAAGACTGACAGGCATGTAATGGGCGAGTGTGCACATCTGTCATAGTGCTGGTGATGTGCACACTGATGGGCAGGTGTATGGCATGTGACCACTGCAGCCAGTTCTCAGCATTAGAGCACTGATTGGCTGCAGCAGTAACATACCATATACCGGCAGGTGACACATATCTGGATGGACATTACATTCACCAGCACCAGACATACAAGATGATACAGCACCACTTACCTCTTACATCCAGTGACGTCTTCCTGATGTAGATCTTCTCTTTTCTCATCTTCTCTATTTGGCCCACACCGCCATGACACTTCTTTCAGCTCCATCTTCTCTCTGCCACAAAGACATCATAGATTACCCACTTTTACTGTTATCCTGCTGCTGCCTAAAATACTGCGCCCACTGTGCTCCCCAATGTCCCCAAATACTATACTGTAGATATAACAGTGCCATATAGGAAGGACCCCATATAGTCACTGTGCTCCCACTAATAATTCTCTCCTAGAGTGTCCCATTAGTAATAGTGCCCCAATAGTGATAATGCTCCACCAGTATCCCTTTTTAGCAGTAGTGCCCTCCATATTGTACTAATAATAGTAACACCCCCAATAGTACCCCTGGTAGTAGTAGTAATAATTCCCCATAATAGAAACCATTTTCCCATAGTGCCTCCAGTAGTGCTCCCAGAAATAATAAGGACCCGCTGTAATGGTCCTCAAATCATCCCACTGTGCCCCCATCAGACCTCAGATCAGCCCACAGGGCCCCCATCAGACCTCAGATCAGCCCACTGTGCCCCCATCAGACCTCAGATCAGCCTGTAGTGCCATCATCAGACCTCAGATCAGCCTGTAGTGCCCCCTTCAGACCTCAGATCAGCCCACTGTGCCCCCTTCAGACCTCAGATCAGCCCACTGTGCCCCCATCAGACCTCACATCAGCCCACTGTGCCCCCATCAGACCTCACATCAGCCCACAGTGCCCCCATCAGACCTCACATCAGCCCACAGTGCCCCTATCAGACCTCACATCAGCCCACAGTGCCCCCATCAGACCTCACATCAGCCCACTGTGCCCCCATCAGACCTCACATCAGCCCACTGTGCCCCCATCAGACCTCACATCAGCCCACAGTGCCCCCATCAGACCTCACATCAGCCCACAGTGCCCCCATCAGACCTCACATCAGCCCACAGTGCCCCCATCAGACCTTACATCAGCCCACTGTGCCCCCATCAGACCTCAGATCAGACCACAGTGCCCCCATCAGACCTCAGATCAGACCACAGTGCCCCCATCAGACCTCAGATCAGCCTGTAGTGCCATCATCAGACCTCAGATCAGCCTGTAGTGCCATCATCAGACCTCAGATCAGCCTGTAGTGCCATCATCAGACCTCAGATCAGCCTGTAGTGCCATCATCAGACCTCAGATCAGCCCACTGTGCCCCCTTCATACCTCAGATCAGCCCACTGTGCCCCCTTCAGACATCAGATCAGCCCAGTGTGCCCCCATCAGACCTCCGATCAGCCCACTGTGCCCCCTTCAGACCTCCGATCAGCCTGTAGTGCCCCCTTCAGACCTCCGATCAGCCTGTAGTGCCCCCTTTAGACCTCAGATCAGCCTGTAGTGCCCCCTTTAGACCTCAGATCAGCCTGTAGTGCCCCCTTTAGACCTCAGATCAGCCTGTAGTGCCCCCTTCAGACCTCAGATCAGCCTGTAGTGCCCCCTTTAGACCTCAGATCAGCCTGTAGTGCCCCCTTTAGACCTCAGATCAGCCTGTAGTGCCCCCTTCAGACCTCAGATCAGCCTGTAGTGCCCCCTTCAGACCTCAGATCAGCCTGTAGTGCCCCCTTCAGACCTCAGATCAGCCTGTAGTGCCCCCTTCAGACCTCAGATCAGCCTGTAGTGCCCCCTTCAGACCTCAGATCAGCCTGTAGTGCCCCCTTTAGATCTCAGATTAGCCTGTAGTGCCCCTTTAGAGCTCAGATCAGCCTGTAGTGCCCCCTTCAGACCAGCCTGTAGTGCCCCCTTCAGACCAGCCTGTAGTGCCCCCTTCAGACCAGCCTGTAGTTCCCCCTTCAGACCAGCCTGTAGTGCCCCCTTCAGACCAGCCTGCAGTGCCCCATTCAGACCAGCCTGTAGTGCCCCATTCAGACCTCAGATCAGCCCACTGTGCTCCATAAAAAAAAAAAAAATCTTACCTCTCCTGGGCTGCAGCTCCGCTCCGGCGCTCTTGTCTCTTCACTGCCCGCGCTGCACTGTCACCTGACTGCGTGCAGCGTCAGGTCAGAGTGCGCGCACTACGTCCTGACGCTGTACCAGTCAGGCATGTGGAGCGCAGCCAGACAGGAAGACACCAGAGCGCAGGAGGAGCTGAGCGGTGAGTACAGACCCAGCTCCTGCAATGAGCGCTTCCATCTGTATTGATGGAAGCGCTCATTGCTTCCTGCGCCCCTAAAAAGGAGGACTTCTGGCCATCCGTCCTGGCCTTTAGCCGGACGGAGGACCAGGAGTCCAAAAACCGGACAGTCCGGCCAAAAACCGGACGGATGGCCACCCTAGATCTGTATGACATGGTCCCATCAGAAGTGGCTTATGATTTGGTAGCCAAAAGCAGGAGTGGGTACAAAACACACAAGACATGCAAATATTCCAATCACGTGTCATCTCTGTTTTGGATTCACTCCTGTTTTATTTGGCTTTAGCAATACTGATGGATTACTGACCAAATGCTGACCGAGTGAAGGCGTTTTTTGGGGGGTTATTGTTCTGACAGATCAGAGGAGGGGCAAAATAATCAGTGATGTCAACAAAAACTCAATGCGGACACCCTCTCTGCTCTGTAGGAGAGGCTCTAATTTTATAAGCATTTAATAGAACAGGTTCTGTAGAAATCAATGTGGAATCAGTGAATTGGTGTAAAAGGAGTGCGCTATTTCACTATATAGTAGGATCTTGGGCCTCTGCACAGTTCTTTATAGCTGGCGCTAACATTGAGCTGTAAACACCTGATGCTGATGGCACCTCCACATTATGTCGCCTTGCCACTCTGTCAGACCTTCTACAGTCACAGGCAGGTCAAAGTTGACAACAATTGACACTTGTTCTACGTCAGTTCCTCGAGCACAGTCATTAGTGGTGATGGGAACTTTCCCCTTGCCATCTCTGTCATCGTACCACTCTGTGGTCTCCTGATGTTACTGCTGCCTCCACACTGTCGTCAGGCCACTCTGTAGTCTCCTGATGCTACTACTGCTGCTGCTGCCTCCACACTGTTGTCATGCCACTCTGTGGTCTCCTGATGCTGCCACCTCTACACTGTCATTGTGCCACTCTGTAGTCTCCTGCTGCTGCCTCCACACTGTCATTGTTCCACTCTGTAGTCTCCTGATGCTACTACTGCTGCCACTTCTACACTGTCGGGGGGTCTACTTGTATAAGCATTTAATAGAACAAGTTCTGTAGAAATTTATGTGGAATCAGTGAATTGGTGTAAAAGGAGTGCACTTTTTCACACTATAGTAGGATCTTGGGCCTCTGCACAGTTCTTTATACCTGGCGCTAACATTGACCTGTAAGGCTGAGTTCACACTTGAGTTATTTGGTCAGTTTTGGCTCCATAACTGCCCAAATACGTTAAGTGGGCAGTGATTCTAAGAGTGACGCCTGTTATCTGACGCACAGTATTGTTTCACTACCACAGCAGACTCCTTATGTGTGTTACTGCAAGGCTCAGTGTTCTACACTCCTATACAGGCTCTGTGCAGCCAGGAAGTAGCTGTTTTTTAATGTGATTCACCACAAATTAATTTGGATCGAAGCTGGGCAGTTTGAGGTGGCCCCTGTGCTACGTTGGGTCCCCTTTTTAGCTTGTTTGAGACAGATCACAGAACCAAAACTACACTAGAAGAAGAAAGTGTTAAGCTGTGGGAGGAACAATCCACTAACCATGGGTGAAATGTGAGGCGTTAGATAGTGAATATTGTACTGTATCTGGTATTAATAATATTTTATGTTCTTATCTTCTTAGATATTCTTGGACCACGATGGCGCCCGCTCCGCCGCTTCACCTTGACATTACTTCGGGAATTAGGAATGGGAAAAATGACCTTGGGGACGAAAGTATTGTCAGAGACCAAGTATCTCATACAGGCTGTATCAGAGACTGGGGGTAGGTACCCTCCCCATAGTTCCTCCCCATAGTTCTCATGTTCCGTGAAGAACATGCGTGGTTCATGTGTGTGATTTTTTTTTTCCATTTTTCCATTATTCTTCATTGAAATTCTTCCTGCTGGTGACATTATTGAACGGACCTAACTTCCCGTATTTGAAAAACAGAATCACAGAACACATAACACCTGTGGGTAAAAGTAACTGCTGCAGTACCCCAGAGCAGGAAGTACTTGCAAATTATTTGCTGTTTACCCGTTGGATACAGGAGGTTTTTTATGCTTTTATTTTTCTTCCCTATCTTCCTTGAGTCATAACTTTATTTTTCCATTCACATATCCATATGAGGGTTTATTTTTTGTGGGACAAGTTGTACTTTCTCATGCCACCATTTAATATGGAATACAATGTAGGGGAAAAAAATCTCAATGGAATTGGAAAAAAACGCAATTCCTCCATTGTTTTACAGGTTTTGTTCCCACTGCGTTCCCTTTGTGGCACAACTAACCTGTGCCCTTCATTCCCTGGGTCAGTACAATTACAGTGATACCTCATACATCATCACCATATTCTGACCCCATTTTTAATAGTTATATCTACTGAGCTGCAGTAGTAGATTGGATGGCTGACAGAACCTCCAGTTCTTGCACATCGTCTTCTACCCGGTCCCCTGCTGAAAGCACATAGTTGGCACTGGTGGCCCATGGGCATCTGTCTTCCACCTCAACCCCTTGCACATTAGCCAAGCAGCCTAAGTCCCAAGTCATACAGCAGTCACTTTTTGATGATTGCTGACAGGGTTTCTGTGGGCTGTCTATAGTTGAAACCAGAAGTTTACATACACTATATATATATATATATATAAAAAGGCATATATACATGTAATGGCTTCTTCCTGGCAGAGGGGCCTTTCAGCCATCATCTTCACAAGGTCTTTTGCTTTTGTTCTTGGGTTGATATGCACATGTTGGACCAAAGCAGGTTCATCTCTGGGACACAGAACCGGTCTCCTTCCTGAGCGGTATGATGGCTGGACATTCCCATCTTGTTTGTATTTGTATATAATTGTTTGTACAGATGAACAAGGCACCTTCAGGAATCTTGAAATTGCACCCAAGGTTGAGCCAGACTTGTCCAAGTCCACAATTCTCTTCGTGATATCTTGGCTGATTTCTTTAGACTTTCCTGATGCTGATGATGCTACACAAAGAAGCAGTGTGTTTCAGGTGTGCATAACAATAGCTTCAAAAGACATGACATCATCTTATGGGCAGTCCAGAATTGTTTAAAGGCATAGTAATCTTAGTGTATGTAAACTTTTGACATTGCTGAAAGTAATAAAAATGCCTTAAAACATTCTCTCTCTCTCTCTCTCTCTCTCTCTCTCTCATTATTCTGGAATTGGGCAAATAATAATAATAATTATGGTAATCCTAATTGACCAAAAACAGGAAAGTTTTCATCTGATTTCATGTCATATATTGAGAAAAACATGCAAATGTGTCATTTTAAATAGTGTATGGAAACTTCTGGTTTCAACTGTACTTAGCCCTACCCAGAAGAGGAAGAGATTGAGTGCACCAATGCCCAACCACTTATGTTTGAAGATGAGGACGTAGGAGGACCACTGCATCACATCCCTGATGATGATGATGATGATGATGACAAAACACAGGTGTCAACTGCTGGGGCTTTCTGCAGTGTGCAGACCAGCCAGGATGCCAGGGGAGAGGAGTGGGTGGAAGATGATGTGGAGGATGATGAGGTCCTAGACCTCACATGGAATCCAGTTACTGTAATTTGAGTGATGTGTGCAGTTCTGAGGAAGGGGTGGTGGTCACGCAGCACCAGCCACATAGCACAAGAGGGAGCAGGGTGTAAGACCACAGTAGCCGGCCCATAGCTAGTTCGCCTGCTACTTCCCTCCGTGCTGAGGGACAGAGCACACCAAAACCAGCTCAAAGAAGTTCCCTGGTGTGGCAGTTCTTCAGGCAATGTGCTGATGACAAGATACGGGTGGTTTGCACTCTGTGCAGTCAGAGCCTAAAACGTCTAAGTGCAAACCTTATTTTCATGATATCGCTGATGGTGAGGATAGACTTTCCCGAGGGGTACACCAAGTGCTTCCTCTGAGGAGGGCTGATACACGAAGGAATGGGAAGCTGGGTGTGGACCCACTGTACAGACCTCTAGATGATATGGCACACCTAGAATGAGATTGGAGGCCAGAGGCTGATCAGGCGATGGAAAGGCAAGGTCACAGTACAAGGTCCGAAGTCAGGGAAGGCGGCAATATAGCGTAATTCATAAGTGAAGTACAAGGTCAAGCAGCAAAAAGGCAGAGTCCGTTAAACAAGATGCAAGGGCTGGTACACGGTAATGGCAAGAATAACAGAAACACCTTCGCTAAACAGGAACTGGACTAGGTTAGGAACCAAAGTTGCTCAGGTGCCTTCCTGTAGCAGAAGGCACCTATTTATGCATGTAGGAGACCAGGCATAGGCTGGAGAAGAATGAGGGTGTGCACGTGCTGCCTCACATAAGGAATAGAGGCCCGCATGCCTAAACACTGAAGGGCTGTGAGCATGGAGTTCTGGCCGGAGCAGAAGGAAGACGCCATTAAGTTCTATGGAACCAAAGCCACATGAAAAACATAGAACATAGAACATGCTGCGATTTTTCTTGAACGCAGAAATGATGCGTGAAATGCAACTCTCATCTACACAGACCCATAAAAATGAATTTTGCGTCACGCATTGCACCTGGATGGAAAACTCTCTTGTGTGAAAGAGGCCTAACACCGTACACAACCATAAAATATGTAAGCCTCTTGGTGGTTTTCCCTCTACCTGGTTCATACTCACATACACACTCCTATAATAATGTGTGCAGCAGAGACTGATGGTGACCGGAGGTCTCATTATATAACGTTCTTTCTCTCTCTGCAGGGAAACCTTTCAACCCTTCGATGCCCCTGTCCTGCGCTGTGGGAAACGTCATCAGTTCCTTGCTGTTTGGGGAGCAGTTTGATTACCAGGATGAGAAGCTGCGGGAACTGCTCTTGTATATTAGCAGATATATCAAAGGGGCCAAATCCCCACTGACCATGGTTGGCTCATTTTATTCTATTTGCTTCTACTTCCTCCAGATCTTCAGGATACTCCATAGTTAAAGGGGACCTGGAACTTTACATGTTTTTATAATGTAATCGTATTGTAAGATGTTATTTATGAGGAACCTTGAACAATCAGTCCTATAAACCAGTATCCAAAAATGGAAAGATGGCGGCTCTCCGAAGTAACAGAGTGTCTCTGTATTCACCCTCCACCTGTAGGAGAAAAAAGCTCCTATCGAGCTGGAGAGTAAGGAGACATTGTGTTACTGCAGAGTCTCCTAATTTTGGTTTCTTGCTATATCAGTAATGGGTCCAGACTGAGCAAAGACAAATAGACATGTTGTAAATAAACAATTATAAGCAAAAAGACCAACACAGTGAACCAAGTAATCATAATATCAGATCACATCTTTATTATACAGTCAATGTGGATAAAACATGCAATGCAGAAATAGATAAAACCAGGCGCACATCTACGACACTGGGGTCTAGTAAGGCGGGACCATGTGTGCCAATAAGCACTCATAATCACGAGGTCCCCCCCTCCCAACCCTCCGTGCTACTGTTTGTACTAGAAATATATGTAAATTAGCGTCAGGATGGTGGAGAAAGCCGGGACCTCAGGAGCTTTTCAATACAATAATTTAATGAGTTAAAACAGTGGCCGAGCAGTTGATGTTGTGCTTAGTTATGGCAGCAACAGTGGTGACAGATCCCCTATATACCACTTTTCTTCCCAGATGCAATCATTAACCCCTTCCCTGCCCTAGATCACCAGGGTCACATCCATTAACCGCTTCTCAAAAACTTCTGGGATCTTTCCAAAAACCCATTAACTACCACAGCTAATTACGGCTAATTATTAGATGCTATATAGTAATATTTGTCACTGATTTGGGTTGCCCAGTTTAGAGGGAACAGTGTCCAGTGACCGCTCTACCTACAAAAGCTTAGAGGGAACATTCCTCCTGGAGGGTTCCCATGTCTTCTTGATTTCTTGGACTCTTGGTTATAATATGTAACCCTTATGTTGATCTTTTCTTCCTGGCCTCTCTACAGCTCTGCAATATAGTCCCAGTTCTTCTGAAGATCCCGTATATCAGAAATAAAGTCATTAAAGACTTTGAATATATCAAGGGGTTTGTGACAAAATCTATGGAGCATCACAAAAAGACTTTGAATCCAAAATCACCACGGGATTTCATAGACCATTTCCTACTGAAGATAAAGGAGGTAACTATGCTATTAGAATAATAACAATAAATTATGCTCACCCCTTTTATTGAACGGATTGACTAGACGCTAAAATACTTTTACTTTATTTGCAACTCATGCAACACACTTACAAGGGAAAGAGGGGAAAGTGAGTTTATCACATATTAAAAAGAAGGGGTTGGCAAGTGTGTGATAAGCCAACACCCATAACTATGCTAGTGCACATAGATAAGCACTCAGAATGGGTATATGTAATATTTATTATGTAAACACCCCTTTCAAAAGTGCTATATAAAATGGTACAGGTACACCTTAGATATGCAATCACTGCAGCTGCGTTTGACCATGGACACTATGACTGTGTTTTGTCTTGTCCTGGGCACAACGCTTAGCTACATATTTTATTTATCCCAGCTGCATATCAAGGATACTCGTGGCATTGAGCACATACGGCATCCAGCCAAATGCTGCATCAGCATATGCCAGCCATGGAGTATTGCCCGACCACTAACAAAAAGATAGCTACTGCCCCAGTATGCAATTGTTACGCTCGACGCGTTTCATCTTATGAATGATCAGGAGCACTGCCCTGGTAGTCTATCAATCGTGCAATCACACTGGTGGTGTGTGACCGCATGTATCGGCACTATGATGGCCGCGCGCGGCCGCCGATGCCGCACGTTTAAGAGGAGAAAGTCACGCCCCTCAGTGGGTGGAACAGCGTGACGTGCGACTCAGACGAGCGGGAGGTGGAACCCGGCAATAATTATGCACGCCTCCCCGCACCGAGAGCCGCGTACAGTCTATCATAAGCGCTCCACTCCATTACTGTATACAAAGGATGCTAACTAGGCAGGATTCCATCAACATTACCAATAAAAGGGGAAAACAAAAAAGGTGAGGCGGGACCAGACACCCCGATATTCTCAAAGCTGCATACATGTAGAGACTACAAAAGAGAGTAATTCACTAACAGTGATTGTATGGCAAAACCTAATGCACAAAGTCAGCCTATATGCATACACACCTAAACCGCCATATTCATATGCAGATTGTAGGTGAAAACAAAGAGACAAATCCTCACCCTAATAGCCGGATACGCTGCACAGTATATCATTGTTCTTCAAAATATATCATGAATGATGATCATTGAACGGATTGGGACACTTTATAATAAAGGAAATACCCACTATTCAATGAAACATCCGGAAGAGATATACTCATTAATGCCTGAAGGACGCACAGTACCCAGTCTAAAAGTCCATTGGGCCTCTTTTTGAAGGATGCGCCGGTCCAGATCTCCACCTCTGGGGGATGGTCGAACTATCTCTATAGCCTGAAACCGGATTGATTTCATCTCACCAGAATGATAAATATGAACATGGCGTGCGATGGGAGTATCAACGTTATTTTTAATATCGTTGAGATGTTCTCCTATACGACGACGAAACTGCCGAATGGTCTTGCCAACATACTGCAAGCCACACACACACACATGTGGCCAAATAGACAAGACCAGTGGATTTGCAGTTGATAAAACATCTGATGTCATAACGCCTAGACGTAGTGGTACATGTAAAAGTACGTCCAGGTAGAATAGAATCACACGCAATGCAATTGCCACAACGGAACGTCCCTTTTAATGTGTTGGTCAGCCAAGTATTTGGACTCGGAGATTGAAACTGTGTGCAACTCGATCTTTCAAATTCCGCCCCCTGCGAAAAGTGACAGAAGGAAAATTGCCAACAAGATGTCCAACATCTGGATCCATACGAAGGATCTTCCAGTGTTTTGGGTTCACATACAAGAGATCCTACAGAAACACTGGAAGATCCTTCGTATGGATCCAGATGTTGGACATCTTGTTGGCAATTTTCCTTCTGTCACTTTTCGCAGGGGGCGGAATTTGAAAGATCGAGTTGCACACAGTTTCAATCTCCGAGTCCAAATACTTGGCTGACCAACACATTAAAAGGGACTTTCCATTGTGGCAATTGCATTGCGTGTGATTCTATTCTACCTGGACTGCAAATCCACTGGTCTTGTCTATTTGGCCACGTGTGTGTGTGTGGCTTGCAGTATGTTGGCAAGACCATTCGGCAGTTTCGTCGTCGTATAGGAGAACATCTCAACGATATTAAAAATAACGTTGATACTCCCATCGCACGCCATGTTCATATTTACCATTCTGGTGAGATCAAATCAATCCGGTTTCAGGGTATAGAGATAGTTCGACCATCCCCCAGAGGTGGAGATCTGGACCGGCGCATCCTTCAAAAAGAGGCCCAATGGACATTTAGACTGGGTACTGTGCGTCCTTCAGGCATTAATGAGTATATCTCTTCCGAATGTTTCATTGAATAGTGGGTATTTCCTTTATTATAAAGTGTCCCAATGCGTTCAATGATCATCCTTCATGATATATATGGGTGAGGATTTGTCTCTTTGTTTTCACCTACAATCTGCATATGAATATGGCGGTTTAGGTGTGTATGCATATAGGCTGACTTTGTGCATTAAGTTTTGCCATACAATCACTGTTAGTGAATTACTCTCTTTTGTAGTCTCTACATGTATGCAGCTTTGAGAATATCGGGGTGTCTGGTCCCGCCTCACCTTTTTTGTTTTCCCCTTTTATTGGTAATGTTGATGGAATCCTGCCTAGTTAGCATCCTTTGTATACAGTAATGGAGTGGAGCGCTTATGATAGACTGTACGCGGCTCTCGGTGCGGGGAGGCGTGCATAATTATTGCCGGGTTCCGCCTCCCGTCTGAGTCGTCTGAGTCGCACGTCACGCTGTTCCACCCACTGAGGGGAGTGACTTTCTCCTCTTAAACGCGCGGCATCGGCGGCCGCTCGCGGCCATCATAGTGCCGATACATGCGGTCACACACCACCAGTGTGATTGCACGATTGATAGACTACCAGCGCAGTGCTCCTGATGATTCATAAGATGAAACGCGTCGAGCGTAACAATTGCATACTGGGGCAGTAGCTATCTTTTTGTTAGTGGTCGGGCAATACTCCATGGCTGGCATATGCTGATGCAGCATTTGGCTGGATGCCGTATGTGCTCAATGCCACGAGTATCCTTGATATGCAGCTGGGATAAATAAAATATGTAGCTAAGCGTTGTGCCTAGGACAAGACAAAACACAGTCATAGTGTCCATGGTCAAACGCAGCTGCAGTGATTGCATATCTAAGGTGTACCTGTACCATTTTATATAGCACTTTTGAAAGGGGTGTTTACATAATAAATATTACATATACCCATTCTGAGTGCTTATCTATGTGCACTAGCATAGTTATGGGTGTTGGCTTATCACACACTTGCCAACCCCTTCTTTTTAATATGTGATAAACTCACTTTCCCCTCTTTCCCTTGTAAGTGTGTTGCATGAGTTGCAAATAAAGTAAAAGTATTTTAGCGTCTAGTCAATCCGTGAAAAGTTGATCAATATAAGACGACATATAACTTGACCATTCATTGAGCCGTGAATTGTCACCCCTTTTATTGAAGCTCCGTTGCTTCTATCTTTCCCATCACTGCAGATAGGACATCATGTCTTGGCTGCAGTGATGACCTTGTAGTGTTGACTTTTGTCTTGACCTATAGCAATCACTGTTTCCAAGTTCTAACAATGACTCTTGGCAGTGTGGTAGTGGAGCTGACTGTGGAATATTGGTACCACTAAGATAATGAGTAGAGATGAGCAAACGTGCTCGTTACGAGCACTGTAGCGCTTGGCTCCCATGCGCAATACCCGCAGGCATTGCGGATCCGTCCTCAGCTCCATGTAAGTCAATGGGGACGGATCGTTTGGTATGACACTCATACCAAACGATCCGTCCCCATTGACTTACATGGAGCTGAGGACGGATCTGCAATGCCTGCTGGCATTTGTTTGCATGGGAGCCGAGCGATACAGTGCTCGTAACGAGCACGTTCGCTCATCTCTAATAATGAGTCTTACCCAAAGAAAGCCAGGTGAGAAAAAGCTAGGTGATAAAAAGCAATCATCTGAAGTGCCCAGGTCGATGGACTAAACCCTTCCAACACAACTCCCAGTCTGGGAAACACACAGGCAGTGAGGAGGTCTGTTGGAACTAAAGCAGCACCAGACATATGGTATGAACTCTAAAATGCATTTTGGGGACACTGAGCGGAAGACCCAGATCCCGGTAGTTAGGGAAAATGACTGTGTACTTAGTGGGCAGACGGCCTAGGATTCGTTGTGTGCCCTTTGTTGGAAATGTACACTAAGCTGCATAGACTTTGATGCTAGGAACCTCATTTATGTCTGCAGAGTAAGGTAGCAGAAAACTTGTGTGAGTTCACTATAAGCAGACCTACCAGAATGACCAGAGTACAAAGAGTATGCAAGCCAGATTAGGACCAGGAGAGATAAAATACAGCCAAAATAGCAGGCAAGGGGTTAATGCAGAAACTAGCCACAGTCAAAATACCAGGGGAATCAGCAGAAACTAATTAACCATCCAAGCGGCTAATCCAGAAACAAGCCAAGGTCAATACAGTGTGTTAACAAGTAGGCATTAAGTTCAGGTTCAAAGCCCAGACTAGCTGAGCAAGGATACATTATATGTAATCGCCTGCAGCTGTCAAGACTGAGTAGCAGACTGAAATCTCCTCCAAAGCTCTGGAATTGGATGCTGAGCCAGGAACCAGATTGGCTTGTCTTCCAATCGACTAGCTAGGGTTTGACTGGGCTGAACTGGCTTGTTCATATGCTGTTTATATACAGGAGTCCGGCATGAAGTCAGCACATAGACAGATTATTTCTATTACTGTAAGAATTATTCTAACCTACAGACCTCTGTCTACCCCACCTTCTGCTGGACAAGCCCAGAGCATGTGTACCCAGATCACTATGGATCATCTTATCTCAGCAGGTCCTTGTATATGGCCAGTGTTGCCTAGAGCTGAAACTGGTCCTGAAGAAGAGCATATCTATAGTGTCACTTATACCATAATGAAGACATGTCCAGTATAATAATCACATACCTGACCGGATGTTCTTTGCCTCCTCAGGTGGAACATGAGAAGGATCCAGATTTCTGTGACACCAGTCTCGTCATGGTGACTATAGGACTTTTGGCAGCAGCAACTGACACAACAGCTTCCACCCTAAAATTCATGCTAATGCTAATAGCCCATTATCCAGATGTGCAAGGTATGGACATCACTGACCCTGTACTTAGACCTCATTGGAGCTGTATTATACCCACAGATTATCTGACCAATATCTGGCCAATTAGTTGGTGTGTAGAGATGAGCGGATCGAAGCTGACAAAGTGGAATTCGATCCGAATTTCAGGAAATATTCGCACCGAATCAGAATTTCCTGATGCTTTGTGGTAACTAATCAATTTTTTTTCCTAAAATGGCGGCTAGACGTGTTAGGACATGGAGCAAGGAACTCTGGGAATAAGGGATCACCCACAATGCCATGCATGCAGCCAATCAGCAACCAGCCAGCCCTGTGATGTCACAGCCCTATAAATAGCCTCAGCCATCTTGGATTCTGCCATTTTCCAGTGTACTTAGTGCAGGGAGAGACGTTAGCAGGTGCTAGGGACAGTGCTAGAAAAGACTTTAAAATTTATATTTTACTCGAAGTTCAGGGAAAGAGCATTAAAAGTGTAGGGAAAGAATAGGGAAGAATCATTCCAAACTATGAAAGGAGAACAGGGTGCAATAGGGGAGTGTACAGCCTGGGTAATAGGAACAATCCTATTACACCTTGCTGCACTCACTGGGTTTTAAAATTGCCATACAGCTCCATAATTTCAGTAAGCCAGTTATTACGGTCTTATTAACCCTTGTGCGGTGCAGTTATATGTTCTAAAGCCTTTTTTTTTAGCGTGTATTATTGGCAAAAAAAGGATTATTCGCCGTTCAGCACCACAGTTACATGTTCTAAGGCCTTTTTTGGCGTGTGTTATAGTCACAGTTGGCAGTACCTAAAAAATTAACTTTTATTATAGCTCCGATTAAAATAATCACCCCAACAAGGTAAACAGATAGCAAAAAACGTATGCAATAAATGTAATTAAAGACAATCATACCACTATGGGCAATGACTGCAGGGATGTACTATATGTAATAGTAGAGAAGGAACAACAAGTGGGACCACTGGCTGACCCTAGCCTAGGTCCCTCTGCTAGTCTCAGCCCAGAGATGCAACTCGATGGTAGCGGCACTCTGTCCCCGTTCCTACCCCTACTCAAACCTGCAGACACCCTAATCTTACAGAAAAGTGGTAATACTGCATCCCAACGCATTTCCCCTCCCAGAAATGGAGGGTTCATCAGGGGACTCAGAGTAATGAATTAAAACATCAGTTGTAGATGGAGACCACATACCATATAATATGTAACATTGTGCAGTTACACGGGCACTGATAAATTGCCCAAATAAAGTGCAGCAATGTAAACACACTCAATTAGTTCATAATAGGCACAGATAAACGCCATATAGATGCATAGAACTCAAGGAAATGTCACCACAAGGTAACCTTACAGCAGGCTGTAAACAACAGTCACCATGTAACTCACGGTTACCAGCAATGTCAGCACACGTGGAAGCTCCGGTCATGGCATGATGAGCGCCAGCGGACCTGATTGTACCCGTCTAAATAGGTGGGTCATCCAGACATCATGCCATACGCACCAATCATGGTGCTTCATCAATTAGTATGGGCGATTTTATTGGTGGCAGTGGCAAAACTTAGCACCAAGTGCTTTCTCATAGGTGGAACACACGCCCCGACTCACCCGGAGGTGAGCCGGGATAGAGCGCATTATTAGACCGCATCGTCAGCGGCGGGACCGGAAGCACGTGACCATCACTTCCGGTCCGTCGCTATGCGTTCCAAGATGCGCCACCAGCGCGAAATTTAAATCAAGATACAATCAGCCCCATTCAGCACTAACAAGTATTACTGAGATGTACCATCACCCAATATCAGTATGAAGCTAGTGTAGCGTATAGCCAGATAGTATGAATGCATACTGTCCCGATTCAGCGCAAAGCAGCCCTCATGTCGATCCCAGCAGTGAGAGAGTGTCTGCCAGCACCAACATTTCCGGCACTCTGGTGGCCTCCAGTGGTCAGAATGCAGGTTGCACACTGCAACTCCCTCTGGTGTCCAGTCAATAGCATAACAGGTAATTGCTGGAACTTCCCCCAGAGGTCACATGACATGATCTAATGGGATGGCCTATATAAGCCTCTTTCTGAGCTTCAACTGGTGCCAGAGTATCAGGTCCTTTCCAAGTACTCCAGCGTTTTGTCTTCATCTGCCTTGATTCCTGTGTATCCTGACTTCGGCTTGATTCTGCACTACTTGCCTTGCACCTACCCCAGCTAACCGCTTCCCGGTAAGGTTAAGCGACCTGCAAGCCCCCGGCAGCCAAATCCATCCTGCCTTGCAGTGGGCTCTGGTGAAGACCGGGGGGCTTGTTAGTCTCCGCACGCTGGTACTTTTAAGTACTACCGGAAGCTGGCGAAGAGGAGCTATATCAAACCTGCAAGGTTTGTTACTGCAGCGACAGAATACTCTGGCCTACAAACCATGGAGTCCGCTCGTGCGCCGACTACTTCTGACCTCCTGCAGCAAGTGGTGGAACGGGTTAATAAGCAGGAGTCAAACCAACAGCAGCTGCTCCAGTGCTTACAATCCCTTTCTGCACGCCTGGACTCACTTCAGTTACCCTCGGTAACCCAAGCCCCGACACCTTCCGCCCCGGCACCTTCCGTAAGTGTGGCGGTCACCCCTCATCAACTCCGGGTTCCGCTCCCCTCAAAGTACGACGGGGACCCCAAGAACTGTCGCGGGTTCCTGAACCAGTGTTCTATTCATTTTGAACTACTCCCAGGAAACTTCGCTTCAGAAAAGGCTAAGGTAGCTTTTATTATTTCTTTACTGACGGGACAGGCTCTGGCATGGGCCTCCCCGCTATGGGAACAAAATTCCCCAATCCTACATAACTGTCAGGAGTTCCTGGAGACCTTCCGGAGGATCTTCGATGAACCAGGTCGGGTGTCTTCAGCAGCAACGTCTTTGCTACGCCTGCGCCAGGAATCTCAAACCGTGGCTCAATACGTGGTCCAATTTCGGACCTTGGCCTCCGAACTCAGGTGGAACGAGGAGGCTCTTGTGTCCGTGTTCTGGGAGGGGTTGTCCGACCCAATCAAGGATGAATTATGCTCCCGGGAACTTCCATCTTCTCTGGATGACCTCATCTCCCTCTGTAACAAAGTGGACATTAGGTTCCGAGAGCGTGCCATTGAGAAACGGGGGTCCAAGCGGTCTCCCTTCAAGCTGGCTCCCAAATTCCAGGCTCCTGTGGTGTCTCCGGAAGAACCCATGCAATTGGGACGGGCCAGACTCTCGCCAGAGGAAAGAGAGAACCGCATGAAGAACCGCTTGTGTCTGTATTGTGCAGGTTCCGGTTACCGAGTGGGATCTTGCCCTAATAAACCGGGAAACGCCAGAACCTAGGCAAGTCGGGAGAGGTTGTCCTAGGTCCGTTGTGTTTCTCTCCTATGAAGAAATCTGAAACAATTCGGCCCACCATCCGGGTGTCCCTGATTACTCCTTTAGGGACACTATCTACCCGTGCCTTCTTAGATTCTGGAGCATCCGGGAATTTCATCTCCAGCTCTCTCGCAGCCAGATGGGGATTGTCTCTTATTCCTCTCGCTTGTCCTGTATCTTTGGTGGGCATTGACGGGAATCGGGTACCAGAAGGGTCCATCCGGTACCAAACCAAACCCCTGGTAATGCGAGTTGGGGCACTGCACCAGGAGCATATCGAATTTCTAGTGGTCCCCAAGACGATTAGTCCACTCATTCTGGGGTTACCATGGTTACAAAAGCATGCGCCCCACCTCAACTGGTCCATGGGAGAAATACTCTCTTGGAGTCCTCGATGTTTGTCATCATGTCTGAAAAAGGTGACACCACCTAGACCGGCCACTCTCTGCTTCTCCGAAAAAGGAGGAGTTATTCCTCAACCCTATCGCTCCTACACGGATGTGTTCAGCAAGTCGCAGGCGGAGAAGCTACCACCCCATCGTCCCTGGGATTGTGCCATCGATTTGCTTCCGGGAAAAACACCTCCACGGGGAAGGACCTATCCCCTGTCATTACCCGAAACACGGGCCATGTCCGAATACATAGAGGACAATCTCCAGCGGGGGTTCATCCGACCATCTTCCTCCCCGGCGGGCGCAGGATTCTTCTTTGTGGAAAAGAAGGATGGAGGTCTCCGACCTTGCATAGACTATCGTGGGCTGAATGAGATCACCATAAAAAATAAATACCCGTTACCTCTGATTTCTGAGCTATTTGATAGAATCCGCGGTGCTACCGTTTTTACTAAACTGGATTTACGAGGTGCCTACAATCTCATTCGTATTAAACCAGGGGACGAATGGAAGACGGCCTTCAACACCCGCGACGGTCATTACGAGTATTTGGTCATGCCGTTTGGCCTCAGTAATGCACCTAGAGTCTTCCAGAGTTTCATTAACGAAATCTTCCGGGACGTACTCTACTCATACGTGGTTGTCTATCTAGATGACATTTTGATCTTCTCTCGCTCTCTGTCTGAGCATCGCAGTCATGTTTGCCAAGTTCTGACTCGATTGAGAAATAACCGGCTCTACTGCAAGTTGGAAAAATGTATCTTCGAGCAACCCTCTGTGCCTTTCCTTCCTTTTACATTCTATCGGGCACAGGCCTCAAGATGGACCCAAGCTATCCTGAACTGGCCGCAACCCTCGGGATTAAAGGCGATTCAGAGGTTCGTCGGTTTCGCTAACTATTACCGGCGATTCATTAAGGGATTCTCATCCATCATTTCCCCCATCACTGCTCTTACCCGAAAATCGGGTGACCCCCGACAGTGGTCTCCAGAGGCTAATGAAGCCTTCATGCGGCTTAAACAGGCCTTTCTTTCGGCTCCTATTCTCAGCCAGCCTAATATGGCCCTACCCTTCTTCTTGGAGGTGGACGCATCCTCTTTTGCCGTGGGGGCCGTGCTCTCTCAACAGGGGCCCTCTGGGAAAACACATCCTTGCGGATATTTTTCCAAAAAATTCTCTACGGCAGAGAAAAACTACGGCATCGGAGATAAAGAGCTTCTCGCTATTAAACTAGCATTGGATGAGTGGAGACATCTTTTGGAAGGAGCTATACACCCGGTAACGGTGTACACCGACCATAAAAACCTCCTTTATCTTCACTCAGCCCGACGCCTGAACCCTCGCCAAGCCCGATGGGCTCTCTTCTTCTCCCGGTTTGATCTACGGGTCACCTATCATCCTGGCTCAAAAAACGTCAAGGCCGACGCACTTTCTAGATCATTTGACACAGCGGACAAGGAGTCGCAAACCAACCCAGGGCACATTATTGACCCCAGGAGCATACTGCTAGCAACCACCTCCCAAGGAACTCCGACTCCTCCACCTGGGAAAACATTTGTTCCATCGGAAATACGGACAAAATTGATGGCATGGGCCCACTCCTCCCGCTTCTCAGGGCACGCGGGAGTCAAGAAGACACTAGAATTCCTATCCAGGAGTTACTGGTGGCCCACAATTGCTCTAGACGTGCGAGAATACGTAGCTGCCTGTCGCCAGTGTGCTCAACACAAAACGTCACCTGGTCGTCCAATCGGTCTTCTTCATCCACTTCCCATTCCGGAAAGTCCATGGACTCATATTTCCATGGACTTTATTACGGATCTTCCACCGTCTAAGGGTTATAACACCATCTGGGTCGTGGTGGACCGATTCTCCAAGATGGCACACTTTACTCCGTTGAAAGGATTGCCCTCAGCGGCTACGTTAGCCTCCATCTTCATCCGAGATATATTCCGTTTACATGGGTGTCCAAAGGAGATTGTATCTGACAGAGGAACACAATTCACATCTCGATTCTGGCGAGCCCTAAGTAAGTTGATGAAAATCAAACTGAACTTCTCCTCGGCCCATCATCCGCAGTCCAATGGACAAACCGAGAGAGTCAACCAAGATCTGGAGAAGTTCCTCAGGTTGTATCTTTCCCACACACAGGATAATTGGATAGAATTGCTGCCGTGGGCCTAGTTCGCACACAACAATCTGTTCCATGAGTTACATAGTTACATAGTTACATAGTTAATACGGTTGAAAAAAGACACATGTCCATCAAGTTCAACCAAGGGAGGGGGTAGGAGTGATGAAGGGGAGGGGGACTGGTAACCTTAAGACATGACTCTACATTTCTTAATATGTGGTGACCTTCTTTTTCTCTAAGAATTTATCTAAGCCTGTTTTGAAGCCCTCAGCTGTCTTTGCTGTGACCAGCTCCTGCGGTAGACTGTTCCACAGATTCACAGTTCTTATAGTAAAGAAGGCTTGTCGCCCCTGGAGTCTGAACCTTTGCTTCTCCAGGCGGAGGCAGTGCCCCCTTGTCTTTTGAGGGGATTTTACCTGGAATAGTTTTTCACCATATTTTTTGTATGGGCCATTTACATACTTATACAGGTTGATCATGTCCCCCCTTATACGTCTCTTCTCAAGACTAAACAAGTTTAACTCCTTCAATCTTTCTTCATAGCTAAGATGCTCTATGCCCCTTATCAGTTTAGTTGCCCGTCTCTGCACCCTTTCCAGCTCCAGGACATCCTTCCTATAAACCGGAGCCCAGAACTGAACAGCATATTCCAGATGAGGCCTTACTAATGCTTTATACAGTGGTAATATGACATCCCTGTCCCGCGAGTCCATGCCTCTTTTAATACATGACAATATCCTGCTGGCCTTAGAAGCAGCCGATTGACATTGCATGCTATTCTGCAGTCTATGGTCTACAAGGACATCCAGATCCTTCTCTACAAGTGACTCTCCCAGTGTTACTCCCCCTAGGACATAGGAGGCATGCAAGTTGTTAGTACCCAGATGCATAACTTTACATTTATCCACATTGAACCTCATCTGCCAAGAGGATGCCCAAACACTCAGTGTGTCCAAGTCACAGTGAGTCTTCCGCTAAATCTCCATTCTTTATTAACTATGGCAAACATCCTGGGTTACCAGCTCTGCCGATCTTGCCTTCCTCTGATGTGCCCGCCGCTAATGCTGAGGTTCAGAAATTCACCACTATCTGGTCTGAGGTCCAAGCCAGTTTGCAGAAAACGTCAGCCCAATACAAGGCTCGTGGAGATAAAAAGAGACGCGCGGTTCCCTCATGGTCTCCTGGGGATAACGTCTGGTTGTCTACCCGCTTCATCAGGCTACGAGTACCGAGGATGAAGTTTGCTCCCCATTTCATCGGTCCTTACTCCATATCCCAAGTCATCAATCCAGTGACGTATCGACTTTCCCTGCCACCATCCTTGCGTATCTCCAACGTTTTCCATGCATCACTCTTGAAGCCAGTTGTCCTCAATAGGTTCTCCTCATCCGCCACGCCTCCCAACCCAGTTCTGGTGGAGCATCAAGAAGAATACGAGGTAGATGAAATTCTGGACTCCAAAACGTCTAGGGGAACTCTCTACTTTCTCGTCAACTGGAAGGGGTATGGTCCAGAGGAGCGCACTTGGGTGAAGAAGGAGGACTTACACGCTCCCCAACTTCTAAGAAGGTTTTTTAAAAAATTTCCTCAGAAAGTGAATTTGGGGTGTTCGGAGTCCACCCCTAAAAAGGGGGGTACTGTCCCGATTCAGCGCAAAGCGCCGTTATACTCGCCTCGAGCCCCAAGCCGTTGCCCCCGGCAATCTCCATAGCAGCCCTCATGTCGATCCCAGCAGTGAGAGCGTGTCTGCCAGCACCAACATTTCCGGCACTCTGGTGGCCTCCAGTGGTCAGAATGCAGGTTGCACACTGCAACTCCCTCTGGTGTCCAGTCAATAGCATAACAGGTAATTGCTGGAACTTCCCCCAGAGGTCACATGACATGATCTAATGGGATGGCCTATATAAGCCTCTTTCTGAGCTTCAACTGGTGCCAGAGTATCAGGTCCTTTCCAAGTACTCCAGCGTTTTGTCTTCATCTGCCTTGATTCCTGTGTATCCTGACTTCGGCTTGATTCTGCACTACTTGCCTTGCACCTACCCCAGCTAACCGCTTCCCGGTAAGGTTAAGCGACCTGCAAGCCCCCGGCAGCCAAATCCATCCTGCCTTGCAGCGGGCTCTGGTGAAGACCGGGGGGCTTGTTAGTCTCCGCACGCTGGTACTTTTAAGTACTACCGGAAGCTGGCGAAGAGGAGCTATATCAGACCTGCAAGGTTTGTTACTGCAGCGACACATACCAAAGATAGGCAGATAGTCACAACAGCAGTTATTAGATAATAAATAACTTACTAATAAGTAATAAGGACGGACACTTCACGTGTCACCAGAGCAGGTTTCTACCAAAAATTAAATGAGGCACAAATGAGAACAAAAAACACAAAAGAAAAGTGAGTTTTTAAATAAAACATGAAAATATTAGCCTTTCATTTAGGCCATTAGGTGACTGGGACCGAAACCGATATACAGTATCCACTCGGTCTCCTTTTGAAGAGAAGCAGGGGAAGAGATACACTACTCCCCTGCTTCTGCAGCTGATAAAGTCTCGGACTAAGTAGGATTTTTGGGTAAGGCTACTTTCACACTAGCGTTTTAAAATTCCGGTATTGAGTTCCGTCATAGGGGCTCAATACCGGAATAAAACGCTTCAGTTTTGTCCCCATTCATTGTCAATGGGGACAAAACTGAACTGAAGACAACGGAGGCTCCTGAAAGCATTCCGTTCCATCTTCAGACCGGAGAACAAACCGCAGCATGCTGCTCTCCGGTCCAGGCATCCGCACCAAGACGGATCCGGAATGACCCCCAATGCTAGTCAATGGGGGCGGATCCGTCTGGTGTGACCACAATGGTAACCGGATCCGCCCTCCATTGACTTTCAATGGAGTTCATGACGGATCCGTCACCACATACACATATAGACATACACATAAACATAAACATACACATACAAATACACATACATACTTACATGCTCCCGGCAGGTCTTCAGAGCGCAGGAGGAACAGGACGGCGTGCACAGATGACGATTCCACCAGGCGCCCAGCAGAGGGCGCTGTGGGGAATCGTCACCTGTGCGAGCCGTCCTGCTCCTCCGGCGCTCTGAAGACCTGCCGGGAGCATGTAAGTATGTATGTGTGTATGTATGTACTGTGTGAGATGTGTGGGGCCGGAACAGTCCTGATCCGGCAGCACCCTTCACTTGCAGGATCAGGCCTGCCGCTAGTGTGAAAGTAGCCTAACACACAGATGTTGTACAGATGTTGGTTTTAGTATTTTTAATAAATTTACATGCGCTGCATGACCCACATCTGAAAACCCCTAGTGGTCTCCGATCAAGCCATGTCTCCAGTGGCTGTGGGCGCGAGTAATGACTGTGTACTAGTCTATCTCTTACACTTCTGCCCCTCCTATAAGTGATGTTAGGGTATGGGGCCAAAACTTCAGAAAGGTCAGAGTCCATCAGGGGTATTGGCCAATACTTTTTGAGAATATGTCTAATCTGGTTATTCTCCACATCAAACGTGGAAATAATCCTAACCAGACGCCCTTCTCCAGCTTTCGATCTAGGAACCAACAGATTGTTTCTGTCACACGCATCAACTGGTTTAAATGCCTCCTTTAGTACACAATGGATACCCTCTACTTCTGAAGTGTTGGTGCAAGCCTCTTGACTCTTGATGAACGTTTTCTCTCTCAGAGCAGTTCCTTTTCATTCTTAAATATTGGCCACGAGGGATACCTTTTTTAAGTGTGGTGGGGTGGTAATTCTCCCAATGTAGGAAACTGTAGCAGTTACCTTTCTGTAGTTGGTAGTAATCAATCTATCCTCCTGTTTAATGACCCTAACGTCAAGAAACGTTAATGAGTGGTTATCGTGTTCATAAGTAAAGGAAAGCCCAAGTTCATTGATGTTTAAAAAAGTTATACATTTTTTGAACTCCTCAAGGGTACCTTTCCAGATCAAGAACACGTCGTCAATTAAACAGGTCCAAAACAGGATTAAATCTCCCCACCACACTGAGTCTGCTGGAAGGAGGAGGAGACTCCCAGGAGGAGATTAGCATAAGTGGGGGCACAAGGGCTCCCCATCGCAGTCCCCCTGAGCTGGTGATAGAACTTACCATCGAAAAGAAAATCATTGTGTGTCAACACAAATTGAAGCAGACTTAACCCCTTCCCGACCGCCGCCGTACATGTACGGCGCGCGGGCGGTGCGGGGACATGACGCCCGCTCGCGGGTGCGGCGGGCGTCATGGCCGGCAAGTCTCTGCTGTTTCTAACAGCAGAGACTTGCCGCATCTTACCTCCGTCTGCGGAGACTTCCAGGGCCTTCTGATGCCGTGATCACACGTGATCACGGCATCAGGATGCGTCTGAACCCGGAAGCCCACGCTTCCGGGTGGTGTACAGACGCCCCGATTGGCCAATCGGGGTGTCTGTACACCATATGAAAACTGTAATCCTCGCTGGTGAGGATTACAGTTTTCAAACTGCAATTCTTATTCTGGCCACTAGATGGCAGGCCAGGATAAGAAATGAGCAATTCATGGTTTTAACTGCATCTAGTAAATCCATGATTGCTCATAAAGAAAAAAAACAAAACACAATAGATCAGATGATATTTGAGCTTTAAAATAATCACAGAAAAATTAAAAAAAAATGTTAAAAAATATATAAAAAATAAAAAAAGATATAAAAGTTCAAATCACCCCCCTTTCCGTATAAGTAAAAATAAATACCTAAATAACAATAAATATAGACATCATGGGTATCACCGTGACCGAAAACGCCCGTACTTTTAAAATATAAAAAAAAATTTCAATACGGCGAATTGTGTGGCGGAAAAAAGCGTCCAAATGGCGATTCACAGTTTTTTGTCCCTTTTTTTTTCTAAAAAAAATTAAATAAAAAGTGATCAAAAAGTCATACACACCCCAGAATGGTATCAATAAAAACTTCAGACCGCCCCGCAAAAAATGAGCCCCCATACAGCTCTGTACACATAAATACCAAAAAGTTATAGGGGTCAATATATGACAAGGAAAAAAAAAAAAAAAAAAAGGGCAACTTTCTAATTATTTTATCACCATCTAAACGCAGGAAAAACTATACATATTAGGTATTGCCGGATTCGTACTGACCAGTAGAATGAAAGTAACGGATCAGTTTTAATGCACATCGAATGCTGTAAATAAGAAACCCGTAGAACTGTAGCGGAATAGCGTTTTCTTTGCAATTTCACCCGGTTTGGAATTTTTTTCCCGCTTCCCACTACACCGTATGCAATATTAAATGGTGGCGTTGGAAAGTACAACTTGTCCCGCAAACAACAAGCCCTCATACAGCTATGTGAACAGAAAAATAAAAGAGTTATGGCTGTTTGAAGGCAGGGAGCGCAAAACGAAAATGCAGAACCGAAAAAAGCTCCGGTCGTGAAAGGGTTAAAACTGATTATGTTGGTTATAGTGGGTCCCTAGTGAGCTGAGATATGTGGAAACTGCCATCAAGCCACAGACATGTGGGATAGAGCTATATAGTGACTCCACGTCTATACTAACCAAGAGACACGATGGATCAATAGCGAGGTTCTCAATTTTCCTCAAGAAATCCATCGTGTCTCTGGTGTATGACGGGAGGGCTAAGATGGTTTGATGGTTACCGAAAGATCTTTCTCAAGATAATTACGTGCTGACATTTCAGCTTTAGAAAGGTTACAATAGTGATTGTTAGACTCAGTTATCCCTTCAATCTCTCCAATCACCATTTCCAAGAAAATATCAATATGATCAGTACTCATTGGGGGAGGGGGGGCAAACGTGTGCTCTTAGGATGGAGGTCATTAAAGGGTCCTTCGCCCTCATTGTGTAAACCTTCATCCCACAAGTCGATTAAATTCTTAAAGTCCCCAATGTCCCTCTCGGAAATACCTAGTTGATCACATTTCTGTTTGTCACACTGTTTCAAAAATTTGTGCCACTTAAGCTTCCCTGAGAATAAATGTAGGTTCTTGACCCAAGTAAACGTGTTATGCTTAGTCGTTGGAACAAAAGAGAGGCCACGTTTTATCATTCAAAGTTCTTGATGACAAATTAATGATTTGCAATTCATCACAACTCTGAGTTATTCCCCTTCCCTTCTGGCGGTCTCTTAGTTGATAAGGTGTCCCTTGGCCAAAAAATGAGACTGTTGTACATTGGGCACTACAGAGGATGATGTAGAGGAGACTGAGGATGAAACATGGCGTGTATTAGTGGGAAAAAAGGCATATTAGCCATCGTGTGGTAAAGCAAGAAAATTTCAGTCCTTTTTGGCGTTCATTAGTGGCAAACAAAAGTTGTATTTGGCATATAGCGCCGCAGTTATATGTTCTAAAGCCTTTTTGGGCGTGTATTAGTGGGTGAAAAAATTAAAGGTCTTATTAGCTGTTGTGTGGTGAAGTGAGAAAATTAAAGCCCTTTTTGGCGTATATTAGTGGCCAAAAAAAAGGATTCTTAATTTCTTATCCATTTAGCACCGCAGTTACATGTTACAAGGGCTTATTTGCCGTTGTGTGGTGAATTTACATTGTCATTCTGTGGTGAAATTTTGTTTTGGGTTGTACAGCCTTTTTTGGGCAAATTGATTGGTGATTGTATTGTATCTTCCTGCTCTGTGACTTTGTTCAGTCTCTTCTTTAGGGAGGGAAAACTGTATTTTTGGCTTTATAAGATGCACCTGATCATAAGACAAAGTTTTTGAGGAAAAAAATAAGCAAAAACTATTTTGAACCAAATGGTTTGCTTTGGTGGGTTTTGTACCAATGGGGATCTGTGGAGGACACTGTTATGGGGGCTCTGTGGATGACACACTGTTATGGGGGATCTGTGGATGACACACTGTTATGGGGGATCTGTGGATGACACTGTTATGGGGGATCTGTGGATGACACTGTTATGGGGGATCTGTGGATGACACACTATTATGGGGGATCTGTGGATGACACACTGTTATGGGGGATCTGTGGAGGACACTGTTATGGGGGATCTGTGGATGACACACTGTAATGGGGGATCTGTGGATGACACTGTTATGGGGGATCTGTGGATGACACACTGTTATGGGGGATCTGTGGAGGACACTGTTATGGGGGATCTGTGGATGACACACTGTAATGGGGGGATCTGTGAACCTGTTATGGGGATTGGATGACACACTGTTATGGGGGATCTGTGGATGACACACTGTTATGGGGGATCTGTGGATGACACACTGTTATGGGGGATCTGTGGATGACACACTGTTATGGGGGATCTGTGGATGACACACTGTTATGGGGGATCTGTGGATGACACTGTTATGGGGGATCTGTGGATGACACACTGTTATGGGGGATCTGTGGATGACACTGTTATGGGGGATCTGTGGATGACACACTGTTAATGGGGGATCTGTGGATGACACACTGTTATGGGGGATCTGTGGATGACACACTGTTATGGGGGATCTGTGGATGACACACTGTTATGGGGGATCTGTGGATGACACACTGTTAATGGGGGATCTGTGGATGACACACTGTTAATGGGGGAATCTGTGGATGACACACTGTTATGGGGGGATCTGTGGATGACACACTGTTATGGGGGATCTGTGGATGACACACTGTTATGGGGGATCTGTGGATGACACACTGTTATGGGGGATCTGTGGATGACACACTGTTATGGGGGATCTGTGGATGACACACTGTTATGGGGGATCTGTGGATGACACACTGTAATGGGGGATCTGTGGATGACACACTGTAATGGGGGATCTGTGGATGACACACTGTAGTGGGGGATCTGCAGATGATGATGCAGATTATTTGACTATAAACCCACTCATCATTAAGAATGCATCAAGGCCTTCTCATGCTGTTCCCACCCTCCCTACTTCATGACTGGTCCAGTATTTTGCCCTTTTGGCCTGGTTGACATCATCATTTATTTTATCCTTCTTCTGATCTGTCAGAAGGAAGAAAAAATGAGATGCACAACGGATCCTGTCTATGTAGTAGTTTTAAGGCCTGTATGACATGGTCCCTATTTTGCATCAGAATTGGCTTATGATTTGGTAGCCAAAAGCAGGAGTGGGTACAAAACCTAGAAGACATGCAAATATTCCATTCACGTGTCATCTCTGTTTTGGATCCACTCCTGTTTTTTTGGGGGGGGGATTTTGGCTTTACCAATACTGATGGATTACTGACCAATTGCTGACCGAGTAAAGGTGGATGCTCAACAGACAGGATACGTTTTTTGTGAGTTATTGTTCTGACAAATCAGGGGAAGGGCAAAATAATCAGTGATGTTAACACAAACTTACTGCTGACCTCCTCTCCACTCTGTCAGGGAGGCTCTACTTGTATAAGTGTTTAATAGAACAGGTTCTGTAGAAATCTAAGTGAATCTTTGAATTGGTGTTAAAGGAGTGCGCTCTTTCACACTATAGTAGGATCTTGGGCCTCTTCACAGTTCCTTATACCCGGCGCTAACATTAACCTGTAAGGCTGAGTTCACACTTGAGTTATTTGGTCAGTTTTGGCCCCGTAACTGCCCAACTACGTTAAGTGTGCAGCGATTCTAAGAGCGACGCCTGTCATCTGCATGTCATACTGACTCACAGTAATGTTTCACTACCACAGCAGACTCCCTGTATGTGTTACTGCAGGGAAAAGTGTTTTACACCACTAGTGTTGATCGAGCATGCTCAGCCGAATACTGTATTTGGTCGAGAATGGCGGTGCTTGGGACCACGCGGTGTTTGGCCGAACACCGTGTGTGCTCGAGCGCCATGTTCAAGTCCCCTCCTTGCACGTTTCTTGCCTGCTACGCAGCCAATCAGCATGCAGCGAGGTACTGGCATTCACTGTAATGCCGTAGCCATGTTGGCTACTGGCATTACAGTGATTGGCTGGCCGGGAACCCGTCATCGGGTGCTATATAGCACCCGGTGACATGTGACCCGGCTCAGTCTTAGTCAGGGAGAGCTGCTGCAAGGAGGGACAGATAGTGTAGGGATAGAAATTGGCTAGGCAGGGCTAGTTTTTCTGTTGAAAAGACTCAAAAGCCCTTTTAAGGGCGCTTATATCTGGCTGCAATCGATTTTCTTTTTTTGTGGGGGGATTAAAATTGCGCAAGGTGGCCTGACCTTAATACCACCTGCGCAGCTTGTGCATTATAACCTTTCTGTATCCTATATACCTGACATCCGTTGTAATTTTGTCTGCAGTTAATCAAGGTGACAGTACCTGCACTGCGTCTCAGAGTGGCACGGGACCTAACACTAATTAAAACATCACTAATAAAGGAGTACTGCGGCGGTAATGCAATTGATAATATATGGCTAAACCCTCACACTGATGTTAAAATGAGACTTTCGCCAATATATTCTTATATCAAGAACATACCGGAGCCCGAGCACCGCGTCAAGGTATCTCAGAGTGGCACGGGACCTGGTCGGCCTATGTGCTCCTTCCGCAATTGCCCATATGGCTAGGTAGGTTAGTGTTAGGTCCCGAGCCACTCTGAGATACCTTGACGCGGTGCTCGGGCTCCGGTATGTTCTTGATATAAAAATATATTGGCGAAAGTCTTATTTTTATTTTTTATTTTTTTTGGCGCTGTGCAGATACATTTTATTGAATAGCTCAGTGTCTATGCAAAATTTTTAATGACATGCAATTACAAAAATATTCAGATCCAGGTGCTCGTTTGAAAACTCCTTTAAGTCACCTTCAAATTATTTTGCCCTATGCAAAATTTTTACTTCTTATGGTGACACCCTGGATATAGATGATGCCCTATTTTGTAATTCAAATGTTTTATTAAGTTTTTTAGGAAAATTTTTCAAACATGTATATCAACATACAAAGCTAATGAATAAAGCTTTTTGCAACAAAACAGAGACATATGTGTCTTCTTTGGGAAGTATACTTACAAACAAGTCATATGAAGAACTTGGCATTAAGTATAATAGAGACAAGATTAAATACGACAGTGACTTCATATAAAACCTAACATCAGTGTGAGGGTTTAGCCATATATTATCAATTGCATTACCGCCGCAGTGCACCTTTATTAGTGATTGTTTGACGAATCCCTCACCTTACAGCCCACCTGACATCAACTACGTCGAGCTTACAAGACGTGGTTACGTCACAGGTTACCAAGACATGACTTTACGCCCTCCCTAGGAGCGCGTAAGGTTAGCTTGGTAGATTTTACACAGACGCCTCCTATCCATGCCAGACCAGGGAGGCCCGGAAAATGAGAGAGGATGATTCACCCTGCCTTCGGCGTTACTCCACACTCTCTCACAACCCTGACAAGCTGACAGAGCCTTTTCACTGCCCCAGTGAAACAGTGCCCTGTTGGCTCAATAGACTGCCACCAGTTCATCGTTTAATATAAGCCCGGTCAGCTAACGGGATTATATAGGGTGAAGAACCAACCCACAGTAGCGTATAACTATGCCAACACACGGATTTGGGGATTTGTGATCAAGATACAAGAACAGCACAGGATTAAATTATATATTTAATTGCCTTAAGGGCACACTAGATATAACATGATATACAGAGAATAGATACAGTGGTCGGATGTGCAAATACAGGTGGTATGATACAACAGAATTGGACAGAGCGATAGTCAGTTACCAGGGGGATGAGCAGTCCGTTGGATTAGGATGGAGGAGTCCTGGGCGGCTGTAATGCTTGTCTGTAGTCACATGGGGGCAGTGATGTCAGCAGTTTGTCCACGGTCCCTCCAAACAAATTACTTGATGTGACCCCCATTTCAGAGAAATACGCTGGCCTCTGGACTGTGTGGGCCTTTTCACCTGTAGACGGTCACTCCCTTCCCTCCCTCTGCGAGGAGTACACGCCTCCTTTCTGGTCCTGGTAGCCAAAACCCATTATGTCCCATAAATCCAGACCTGAAGGTCACAGGAAGATGGTTCTGGCACCAACGGATCCGCCTGGGTTCTGGCTAGAGGTGGAGACCAAACATGTCATTGTTATTAGGTTCCTGCTAGGAGATTTCTGTATCTCCTCTTCTGGCATCCTACCACCAAACTACGACCAGGGGCATGCCCGTCTTGGACCCAAGGTCGCATATATATAACTGTTTTATGCCTGTGATGGATGGCAATTAAAAATCCCTTATGAATCCCCAGTTCCATGATATCTGGGGGATTTGAGTGATTGTATCCATTATTAAATGGTGACATTAAAATGTGCAACTTATCCTGCAAATGGCTAGGTGAATGGAAAAACAAAGTTATGGCCCTGGGAAGGCAGGAAGTATAAAATGGAAAATGCAGCATATTGAAGGGATTAATAGAATATGGTTTTATAATTTACTAAATAGCAGTAACTAAGGGATATAGATGAAGAATGAAATTATGTTTAATTGTTCTTACTACATCACTTCTTTGCGTCACCCCTTTGGAATAAGCAAATAAAAAAACATCATGATGTAAGGCTTGGCTGTCTTTTTGGTCGGTATCGATACTTTGATTACTGTGCTATGTGCCAGATTTCTAGATTTTAATCCCAGAATAAATACAGACCGTCCTCCTTGTATGACACAAGGGAATAGGAGGGCGGGCAAAGGCAGAGGCTGGGAAAGAGTAACCATGAAAGAAGGCAGAGCAGCCTGGGCTCCGACACACTGAACACCTCCCCTAGGCACTTACGAGTGCTCACTTGCATATGAATTAAACAGATTTTTTCCTGCATGTGCAAGTCTAAAAAAAAATAACAAAGGTACCATTACATTCATGTGTAGGTGTGCTACAAAGCCATGTAATGTAAGCGTTGTATATGGTCATATAGTGGTAACAGACTCCATTTAAACTATTACTGTAACGTTAAGTGAATTTGAAATATTTGCGAATGAATAGGCTTACGCAGGCTAAGTAAATAATTATATTTACTAAGTGATATACGATAAAACAAAGAAATCACATACAGAATAAAAAAGTAAATATACTTCACAAGCCAATGTACCCTTACAATACAATTACACACCCAATATACTTACATACACTCTTGCAGCTTAGAAGATTGACATCTGGTTTCAGGACCTGTACACACCATGTGTCTATATCTCTGCAGGTCCATTAACACTAACAAGTTCTGCAGTTTTGGCTTTGATTTATTGACAAAAACACAAATATAATGTGGATATGTGGATATTTTGATGGCTGTCCAACATGTGGCCATCCAAACTACTGGGGCTGACTATTCACCAGAATGATTTAATCTTTGTCTTGCAGCTAAAGTTCAGCAGGAGATAGACGAGGTAACCAAGTCCTTGCGTCCACCCGAGCTCATGGACAAGCCTCAGATGCCGTATACAAATGCTGTCATCCATGAAATACAGAGAGTTCTTGACCTGGTACCAACTGCACATTTTCATGCTGTCACTGAAGATGTCAAGTTCAGAGGTTACACCATCCCAAAGGTACCTTCTACTATGTTCTACATTACACAAAAATATCAATTTGACCTAATTTTTCTGTTTCTACATTCCGAGACTGTAAACCTGCTGATGAGCTTGTTACTATGTATAAGTGTAGTGGCACAACTACACTCACCGGCCACTTTATTAGGTACACCTGTCCAACTGCTCGTTAACACTTAATTTCTAATCAGCCAATCACATGGCGGCAACTCAGTGCATTTAGGCATGTAGACATGGTCAAGACAATCTCCTGCAGTTCAAATCGAGCATCAGTATGGGGAAGAAAGGTGATTTGAGTGCCTTTGAACGTGGCATGGTTGTTGGTGCCAGAAGGGCTGGTCTGAGTATTTCAGAAACTGCTGATCTACTGGGATTTTCACGCACAACCATCTCTAGGGTTTACAGAGAATGGTCCGAAAAAGAAAAAACATCCAGTGAGCGGCAGTTCTGTGGGCGGAAATGCCTTGTTGATGCCAGAGGTCAGAGGAGAATGGGCAGACTGGTTCGAGCTGATAGAAAGGCAACAGTGACTCAAATTGCCACCCGTTACAACCAAGGTAGGCAGAAGAGCATCTCTGAACGCACAGATGGGCTACAGCAGCAGAAGACCACACCGGGTGCCACTCCTTTCAGCTAAGAACAGGAAACTGAGGCTACAATTTGCACAAGCTCATCGAAATTGGACAGTAGAAGATTGGAAAAACGTTGCCTGGTCTGATGAGTCTCGATTTCTGCTGCGACATTCGGATGGTAGGGTCAGAATTTGGCGTCAACAACATGAAAGCATGGATCCATCCTGCCTTGTATCAACGGTTCAAGCTGGTGGTGGTGGTGTCATGGTGTGGGGAATATTTTCTTGGCACTCTTTGGACCCCTTGGTACCAATTGAGCATTGTTGCAACGCCACAGCCTACCTGAGTATTGTTGCTGACCATGTCCATCCCTTTATGACCACAATGTACCCAACATCTGATGGCTACTTTCAGCAGGATAATGCGCCATGTCATAAAGCTGGAATCATCTCAGACTGGTTTCTTGAACATGACAATGAGTTCACTGTACTCAAATGGCCTCCACAGTCACCAGATCTCAATCCAATAGAGCATCTTTGGGATGTGGTGGAACGGGAGATTCGCATCATGGATGTGCAGCCGACAAATCTGCGGCAACTGTGTGATGCCATCATGTCAATATGGACCAAAATCTCTGAGGAATGCTTCCAGCACCTTGTTGAATCTATGCCACGAAGAATTGAGGCAGTTCTGAAGGCAAAAGGGGGTCCAACCCGTTACTAGCATGGTGTACCTAATAAAGTGGCCGGTGAGTGTATATCTCTTCTTCTTGACTCCAAGCACATACTGTAGCAGTTGCTGTCATTGATACATTGTACCAAACGTTTATGTGTTAGAAGTACAGTATTAGGTATTATTAGGCCAAATAGGTTTTCTGAATTTCAAATTAGCAAAACTTTTAACTGCACAATTGCTGAGCCTTTTTTGGGGTTTTAACCACAAATAATTTACAATACTGGCAGCAGCATTGTCCCCTGAAAACATCTCCCCCACCGACAGTATCATTGTCCCCATTTGTAGGACAGGAGCTGTGAGACTGGAGTTGAAATCACATGTTCTTCACCCTCTTAATCTCGCAATTACACCATTGTCAGTGTAGGTCCTTTACTTTTAGAAGTTTCAGGAACTGTGATGATGTCATCAAAGGTCTTTGAGCTTTCTAAGCCCCCAAAGTGGACTGATGATACAAGTTTTTAATCTTGTTTGGACTGGCCCATCAGGAATCTGTCCGGCATGGCAGATTATCAGTCTAGACCTGAATGTTATCATGGAATGTGTTTTGTTTGAGGCTGGACTCAAGATGCTTGTGTTATGTGGATTAAGTTGTACCACCCAGATATTGTCTGCCTCCAGGAGACCCCTTTGACAAAAACGAAATCCATTTCAATTAACATAGTAACATAGTTTGTAAGGCCGAAAAAAGACATCTGTCCATCCAGCTCAGCCTGTTTTCCTACAAGTTGATCCAGGGGAAGGCAAAAAAAACAAACCCTGTGAGGGTAGGGAAAAATTAGGGGAAAAACTAACGCTTGTGTCTCTTCCGTTGGGAGAAGGCACCGTTAGGGGGAAAAATTCCTTCCCGACTCCAGTCAGGCAATCAGAATAACTCCCTGGATCAACGACCCCTCTCTAGTAACTATAACCTGTAATATTATTACCTCCAGAAATACATCCAGGCCCTTCTTGAAGTCTCTTAGTGAACTTACCATCACCACCTCCTCAGGGAGAGAGTTCCATAGTCTCACTGCTCTTACCGTAAAGAATCCTCTTCTATGTTTATGTACAAACCTTCTTTCCTCCAGACGCAGAGGATGTCCCCTCGTCACAGTCACAGTCCTCGGGATAAATAGATGATGGGAGAGATCTCTGTACTGACCTCTGATATATTTATACATATTTATTAGATCTCCCCTCAGTCGTCTTTTTTCTAAAGTGAATAACCCTAATTTTGATAATCTTTCTGGGTCCTGTAGTCCACCCATTCCAGTTATTACTTTAGTTGCCCTCCTCTGAACCCTCTCCAGCTCTGCTATGTCTGCCTTGTTCACAGGAGCCCAGAACTGTACACAGTACTCCATATGTGGTCTGACTAGTGATTTGTAAAATGGCAGGACTATGTTCTCATCACGGGTATCTATGCCTCTTTTGATGCAACCCATTATCTTATTGGCCTTGGCAGCAGCTGTCTGACACTGGTTTCTGCAGCTTAGTTTGCTGTTCACTAAAATTCCTAGGTCCTTTTCCATGTCAGAGTTACCCAATGTTTTACCATTTAGTATGTACTGGTGACTTGCATTATTCCTTCCCATATGCATAACCTTACATTTGTCAGTGTTAAACCTCATCTGCCACTTTTCTGCCCAAGCCTCCAGTCTATCCAGATCCATCTGTAGCAGTGTACTGTCCTCTGTAGTATATATACTGTATACTGTCCTCTGTAGTATATATTTACAGTATACTGTCCTCCTCTGTGTTAATTACTTTACACAGTTTAGTGTCATCTGCAAAAATTTATATTTTACTGTGCAAGCTTTCTACAAGATCATTAATAAATATATTGAAGAGAATAGGGCCCAATACTGACCCCTGTGGTACCCCACTAGTGACAGTGACCCAATCTGAGTATGTACCATTAATAACCACCCTCTGTTTTCTATCACTAAGCCAGTTACTTACCCACATACAGACATTTTCTCCCAGGCCAAGCATTCTCATTTTGTATACTAACCTTTTATGTGGTACCGTGTCAAACGCTTTGGAGAAGTCCAAATATACGACATCCATTGAGTCGCCGTGGTCAATTGAAAATATTGGATACATAAATGTTACTGTGCAGGGACACACCCCCTGGTAACACCCAGATGAACCACTATGGCAGACCATTGGCAATTAATTCATACATTTCTATTTGAAATGATAAAGAAAACATAAACGTTTATGACAAGAATTTTCTTTACGTGGAGATGGTGAGGAGCGAATCTCCTGACATTCTATTTAGATTTGATTTGGCCAAAAAGTTCATCCAATTCAATTAGGGCAGTATAAATTCGACACTATATATGCTCTAACTAGAGATGAGCGAATCATCCAAAATTCGCTTCGACGAATAATCAACAAATTTTTGACAAGATTCATTCTAAATTTGCGTTAAAAAATAATCGTTGTTTTGAGACAACTAATGTTGGGCGAGCATGCTCTGCTGAACACTGTATTCGATCGAGCATGGCTATGTGCTCGAGCGCCGTGCTCGAGTCCCCTCCCTGCATGTTTCTTGGCTGCTACACAGCCAATCAGCGTTCGGGGAGGTACTGGCATTCACTGTAATGCTGTAGCCATGTTGGCTACTGGCATTATAATGATTGGCTGGCCAGGAATGCATCATCAGGTGCTATATAGCACATGGCAACATGTGACCCGGCTCAGTCTTAGTCAGAGAGAGCTGCTGCAAGGAGGGACAGATAGTGTAGAGGTAGGAATTTGTTAGTCAGGGTTAGCTTTTCTTTTCAAAAGACCCAAAAGTCCTTTTAAGGACTATTGTTTTATCTGGCGGCAATATATATATATATATATATATTTTGAGGCAAAAAATGTGCAAAATTGCCTGACCTTAACACCACCTGCGCAGCGTCTGCTGTATAACGTTTGTGCATCCTAAATACCTGTGACATCCGGTGTATTTTTTTTCTGTCGCTAATCAAGGCGACATTAGCTGCGCAGCGTCTGCTGTATAATGTGTGTGCATCCTAAATACCTATGACATCCGGTGTATTTTTTTTTTCTGCCACTAATAAAGGCGGCATTACCTGTGCAGCGTCTGCGCAAGGAGGGACAGATAGTGTAGGGATAGGATTTGGGTAGGCAGGTTTAGTTTTTCTCCAAAAGTCATTTTAAGGACTATTGTTTTATCTGGCTGCAATATATATTTTCTGGGGGGCAAAATTTGCCTGACCTTAACACCACCTATGCTGCGTGTGCTGTATAACATTTTTGCATCTTAAATACCTGACATCCAGTGTATTTTTTCTGCCGCTAATCAAAGCGACATTACCTGCGCTGCGTCTGCTGTATAACGTTTGCGCAAGGAGGGACAGATAGTGTAGGGATAGGAATTTGTTAGGCATGGTTAGGTTTAATCTTTCAAAGACCAAAAAGTCCTATTGTTTTATCTGGCTGCAATATTTATTTTTTGGGGGCAAAATTTGCTCAAAATTGTCTGACCTTAACACCACCTGTGCTGCGTGTCCTGTATAACGTTTGTGCATCCTAAATACCTGTGAGGTGTCAGGTGTATTTTTTTTTCTGTCGCTAATCAAGGCGACATTACGTGCACAGTGTCTGCTGTATAATGTTTGTGCATCCTAAATACCTGACATCCAGTGTATTTTTTTCTGCCGCTAATCAAGGCGACATTACCTGCGCTGCGCCTGCTGTATAACATTTGCACATTCTAAATATTTCTGACATTCGGTAAAAAAAATTTTCTGCTGTTGGTTACGGCGACATTACCTGCGCTGCATCTGCTGTATAACGCTTGCACATTCTAAATATTTCAGACATTCGGTGACATTTTTTTCTGCTGTTGGAGTTCCTTGTAATTTTTGGCAGCCCTTTCACTTAGTCCATAGGCTTTATGAGTGTCGGAGTCCCACGTCATGAGTAATTGTACCACAATGTGAATAAGGCCCTCCTTTATGTGATATACCGGTTGTATCGGAGTGCCTCTTCCTTGTATTTTTTGGCAGCACTTGCACTTTACGTACAAGTAAATATTTTTCCTAACAATATTTCCTCTAAAATCGATGTTATCTTCGGTTTTTGGGGGTATTATTGTCATTCCGTAAAAGTGGCATAATACTCGGACATCATCGTTAATAGCAGTGACTTCTGTCTCCAAGATGCATCCAGACATCCTCCCCATGCTGTTCCCTAACCATTTCAGTGGTGTTTACACCATTTTCTCACGTTTCCCTATGAACCAGACACCCTACCCTCTGCAGAGCAGGGGGTGCCTGGTCTTCTCCCATTGACTTCCATTATACTCGGGTGCTCGGCTGAACACTCGAGCACCACCTAGTGTTCGGACAGAGCACCCGAGCATCGCGATGCTCGATCATCACTAATAATAACGTTACCCCAGTAGCAAAGGGGCCTTTCAGGGATTCCATGGGCGTTTATTCCACCTGATCCCTCACGTACAGGCTGTGACGGGGTTGGGGCAGGTACAGCTTTTTCACTGACCTGCGGCCCACAAAGTACCCCTTCCCATCGTCGTTATCCGCAAGGAAGCCACAGCCTCGCTCCACAGAAAACTACAGGATGGTTCCTTTTCGACGCTCCAGTGTAAGGTCTCCTGGCCTAGGATTGTCCAGTACCTGGATGACCCAGTCCTCCACTGAATTCTTGTAGTCCCATGGGGTCTGGGCCATCACCGATACTGGAACAATAGGGTTCTGCCGAATGGAAGGTGTTGTTCTCCACCTGGGTGTTGAAGTGGATGCTCCATCCGCCTCCGCCACACCAGCCGGTGAGATTCTCTTGCACAGTTGTTCCACTCTGATCTGTGGAGCGGGAGGTGGTTCGGGGTACTTGACCCCAAAGACCATCTCTCCCCACTTGGGTGGCAGTTCTTTCGCCATGCTGATTGCTGTGGTCTGACTCTGGATCTTGTTCAGCGCTGGCTTGAACTGGAGTGGAGGACGGAGCAATGAGGGAGGAGTCTTCACTCCCTATACGTGCAAATAGTTAGTTCCCGCTGGGCCAGGCTGGTTTTTCCCGCTCTTGAGGGGGCGTATCGTCATTTTCCCACTTCAGTGGGCTGGGGGAGGGGGCAAGAAGAATGCGTACGTAGCGTTAGCGTTCAAATATTTAAGAACATTTACAAATAATACGAAGCAAATCTGACAAAATCCGAATATATTCGCTCATCTCTAGCTCTAACTGAACTGAGAAGTTGCGGATGACATTCTGGCCCTTTGCAGGTTCCATTCAATGGATAGATAAAACTACATACCTCTAAACGATATGGCCCCAATGTCCAAGATGGGACAATTCCTGTAATATTTATGCTTTAAAAAAATGTCAATTTTTCGCTTTTTGTCGGCAAATGCATGCCACTATACATGCACACACACTGCCCATGCTTCATCGTTCCTGTCTTCTGATGTGAAAACTGGCTGATATTCTTTTGAGAAACTTACCCAAATCGAACTACCAAAATTCGTATGCGGTTTTCACATGAATTTTAGAAAATTTGTGTTGAATTCCATAAGTTTAGATTCAGTTTGATCATCTCTACTGCAGAATACAAGTAGTTACTAAAACAGATATGTCAGAGGTGAGAGGTTCTTTTTATGGGGTAAGTAAAAGGGTTATCTCCTGTGGAACATTGGTGGCTGCACCTATCTCTAAAACTGAGTTCCACAAGTTTGGGAGAGTGCACTGCACATGCGCAGCTGTCCTACATTAATTTCAGTCTGACAATTTTTTGAGGAAAGTGCTGACGATAAAAGAATTGTCATTTGCAACCTGTGCCGTACCAAAAAGAGCAGGGGCATGAACAATAGCAACCTGACCACCAGCACGATCCTCATGGTAGCAAAGCACCCTAATAGGTGGGCTGAATGCCTGGGTCCACACTCAGACACATCAGTCAGTAGCTGGAAGCAGTGTAGCACTGCAGTGGGGAAGCGGCAACAGGATGTGCTGAAACTTGTTTGCTTAGGTGACAAACAGCACACCGCCACAGAGCTGTGGCAGGGTATAAGGGACCAGGCTGAGCTGTGGCTCTCGCCACTCAACCTACAACCAGGCATGGTTGTGTCTGATAACGGCCGCAACTTGGTGGCGGTTTTGGAGCTCGGCAAGCTCAAACACATACTGTCACGCTCAGGTGTGAGAGGAAAACCACACAGAGCGTAGGAGGGAAAGGAGATTAGGCATGGAAACTAAGGAAGGAAATGGACACCTCCTAAAAGAAACCATGACTCTAATCCTGACTGACTACCAGTAGGAACAGGCCTCAAAGGTAGGCGAGTTCATACACAGGAACCTAATAACCAAATTGACCCTATAGGACCCTGGAACTAATGACAGGAATGAGTCTACCTGTTCCTCCAACAGGAAGGACAAACAGGAGTCTCCCTCAGGCCAAACAACTAGGAAATGTAACGTAACACACAAAAGGGAAAGAGGACACTCATTTTCAATGAAGAAATGGAAGCTCCAAACCACCACAATATCCACTGAAGCTATATACCACAATGAACTGTGGGAGAAGCAGCAATAAATAGGGGAGAGACAATTACCACACCAGCAACACCTGAGGGAAAAGGGTGTGGTAAATACCAACAACAAAAAAGGAAAACATGTTAGATCATACCACATGTTGCCAATCTGACAGACCTCCTGTTACCTGTCACAGGAACGTCCGTGACACATACCATGCCTGGCCCACGTCTTCAACTTTGTGGTTCAGCGGTTTCTCAAAACCTACCCCAATTTGCCTGAACTACTGGTGAAGGTGCGCCGCCTGTGTGCCCATTTCCGAAAGTCACCTACAGCTTCCGCCGGCCTGGCAACGCTGCAACAGCGCTTGCATTTGCCAGCTCACCGACTGCTGTGCGACCTGAGCACGCGCTGGAACTCCACCTTCCACATGTTGGTCAGGCTTTGTGAGCAATAGAGGGCAGTAGTGGAATACCAGCTGCAACACGGTCGGCGCCTTTCCAGTCAGCTTCCGCTCTTCACAAGTGACGAGTGGGCATTGATGTCTGACCTCTGTAAGGTTTTACGCAACTCTGATGAATCTACACAGATGGTGAGCAGTGATAATGCAATTATCAGCCTAACCATTCCACTTCTTTGTCTACTGAAACGCTCCCTGCTCACAATAAAGGTGGATGCTTTGCATGTGGAAGAGGTGGAAATGGGGGAAGACCCTACACAGGGTAATAGCCAGACCACCCTCAGTTCATCTTCTCAGCGTGAATTGGAGGAGGAGGATGAGGAGGAGCAGGAGACGGTTGCCCCCGCTACAGAGGGTAGTACTCATAGCAGGTTTACTCTAGCTCTTCGGCGTGGATGGGCCGAAGAGGACGAGGAGATTGAGAGTCATCCTCCTGGTGAGGAGAGCGAAGCCTTGTCTGTTGGGACTCTGGCACACATGGCTGACTTCATGCTATGCTGCCTTTCCCATGACCCTCGTGTTATACGCATTTTAGCCAACACCGATTACTGGTTGTTCACCCTTCTCGATCCCCACTACAAAGAGAACTTCTCATCTCTTATTCCTCTGATGGAGAGGACTAGCAAAATGGTGCAATACCAGAAGGCCCTTGTTGAAAAATTGCTCCAAAAATTTCCAGCTGACAACACTGGCAGCAAAGTACGTAGTTCCTTGGCCTCCTGAGGAGGGGACACAAGGGGAACACACAGCAGTTCCAACAGAGGCAAGGCGACACTCTCCAAGGCCTGGGACAGTTTCATGATACCCGCCAGCACCCTCACCCTGATGAGTGTCAAAATGAGGGAAAAGTTTTGGAAGATGGTGAAGGAGTACCTAGCTGACCATGTCAACGTCCTCAGCGATCCCTCTGTGCCTTATAATTATTGGGTGTCTAAGCTGGACACCTTGAAGGTGCTCGCTTGCCCTGCCGCCAGCGTTTTGTCTGAGCGGGTATTTAGTGCCGCTGGGGGCATAATAACTGATAAGCATATCCTCCTGTCAACTGAAAATGCTGACAGGTTGACGCTTATCAAAATGAACAAGGCCTGGATTGCCCCTGACTTCTCTACCCCACCAGAGGAAAGCAGCTTAACATAAAAGCACTTTAAATGTGGCTTTTAGAGTGTATTGAATACACTGTATTCCCATGCACCCCTTCCTCTTCTCGTCCTCTTCCTCCATCATATCAAATTGCTTATGAGGCTGCTTTCGCCTTTAAATTTTTAAGAGGTTTACCAGCAGGCCCTCACCCATCATTTTTTAGACGGTCAGATCAGCAGCAGGCCCTCACCCCTACTTTATTAACCTTAAAAATTAACCTCATTGTTGTTCTCCTCCTGACATATTGACCTAACAAGAACCTGTCTTGCACCACCCTGCAAACTGGGACATGAAGCTAGGAGTTTTGGATGACTTTGTTTCTTGTGCTTTACCAGCAGACACAGTTTCACCGCGCCCAGAGCCATGGCCTTTGCGTGCACCATCATCAGCACGCTCACTTCCCTGTCCCTTACTACTCGTCTTGCTCATATTAAATGGTATATATGCAAGTTTGTCACAAATACAGTAGCACAGATTTTTTAAAACTTTATGAGCAGAAAAATTTCACCGAATGTCAGAAATATTTAGGATACACAAACATTATACAGCAGAGGCAGCGCAAGTAATGTCGCCTTGATTAGCGGCAGAAAAAATTACACCGGATGTCAGGTATTTTAGGATACAAAAAAGTTATACTGCACACGCAGCACAGGTAATGTCACATTACCTGTGCTGCATGTGCAGTATAACATTTGTGTATTCCAATTGCCTGACATCTAGTGTATTGTTTTATGCCGCTATTAAAGGCGACATTACTTGCGCTGTGTCTGCTGCATAACGTTTGCGCAAGGAGGGACAGAAAGTGTAGAGATAGAAATTGGCTGGGCATGGCTAGTTGTTCTGTTTAAAAGACCCAAAAGTCCTTTTAAGGACTATGGTTATATCTGGCTGCAATATATTTTTTTTCTTTTGGGGCAAAAATTGTGCAAGTTTGCCTGACCTTAACACCACCTGCGCAGCGTGTGCATTATAACATTTCTGTTTCCTGGATTTCAGGTATTTAGGATACAAAAACGTTTTACTGCACATGCAGCACAGGTAATGTCGCCTTGATGAGCATAAGGCTGAAAAAATTGCATCGGATGTCAGGTATTTAGGATACAAAAACATTATAATGCACACGCTGCGCAGGTGGTGTTAAGGTCAGGCAAACTCGCACAATTTTTGCCCCAAAAGAAAAAAAAAATATTGCAGCCATATATAACAATAGTCCTTTAAAGGACTTTTTGGTCTTTTAGACAGAACAACTAGCCCTGTCTAGCCAAATCCTATCCCTACACTATCTGTCCCTCCTTCCGCAAACGTTATACAGCAGACGCAGCGCAGGTAATGTCGCCTTGATTAGCAGCAGAAAACAGTACACCGGATGTCAGGTATTTGGAATACACAAACGTTATACAGCACACACTGTGCAGGTGGTGTTTAGGTCAGGCAAACTTGCACAATTCCCCCCCCCCAAAAAAAATAAAATAAAATATTGCAGCCAGATTTAAAAATTGTCCTTAAAAGGACTTTTAGGTCTTTTAAACAGAAAAACTAGCCCTGCCTAGACAATTTCTATCCCTAAAACCAGGCCCCCTCCGCTCTTCCGAGTGGCCTGGTTTACACAAGTGCCCCAAATTTTAAAAAAAACCCACACAGACACAGAGACATACTTACCTTCCCTGGCAGCTCCCGACCTGCTCCAGCAGGAAGACGGCACGCAGAGTGGTAATTCTTCGAGTAACGAACCCCATTGAAGTCAATGGGAGACTCGAGCATTTTTGCAGGGGACCAAGGCTCTGCCTAGGGAAAGCTGGGTGAAAACCTGGAAACATCAGAAAATGAAGGAAACACCACGGAAATGGACAGGAAACAGCAGGGGCAGCATGCATGGATGCCTCTGAGGCTCTGCCTAATCCCACCATTACCCCAAATTCTCCTTCAACAGCCTGGTGGTTACCCTCATGGCAATTGTGCTCACCCAGACCAAGAAAGGCGAGGCAAATACCCATCACATGTTAAGGAAGCACCCAACTAGGTGCAACGAAGGTCCATCACCCATGCCCATGCTTGCACTGCTCTCCTATCCCCAGCCACACGATGCAGGCATAAGCCTGGCACAGCATGGCGGTGACATCAACAAGTGACCAAGTTACATGAGGTAGCAGGTGAGCCACCCAAAAATTTAGCCTGACCCAGCATGGCGGTGACAACAGAGTGACCGAGTTAGACTGAGGTAGCAGGAGGTGAAGCACGGATGGTAATTCGAAGGAGGAGGGGTTGGAGGAAGAGGCATAGTAAGTCTGAGAAACCGAGACCGAGGTAGGCCCCGCAATCCTCCAAATGGGCAGCATGAGCGGCCCCAGGGTTAGACTCGGTCAGAGTGACTGAGCTACACAACGGTAGCAGGTAGAGCACATTAAAAATTTAGCGTGGCCCAGTATGTGGACGTTGAGGGCTTGTGCATGTAGGTGGGCTGAACTTTTTTTCTGCTTGCGCTCCAACGTCTGCTGTAATGACAGCTGAACGTTGCGCAGGGACACATTGGTGGACAGTGTGGAGGATCATGAAGGCGAAGGGGTGGTTTTCCGCCGGGAGGTGCTCGTGCCGGGGTCCTGGGCTGGGGGTTGACTCGCAGAGGCAGCGAGTGACACAGGGGAAGGAGAAGTGGTGGGATCCGCAGGAGGGGAACGTATACGTCCCCTATCTTGGGACCATATATTTCATGGATTTTTCGAACACGGAAAAGGAAAAAGAGCTTGCTCTGGCCAGGGGAGTGTCTTTTCTACTGAAGCTAAGGGGACGTGTCCATGCTCTGCCTATCACAGGTCAGGAGGCAATTAAAAGAAGAACCAAAAAAAAAATCAGTACAATATCTAATACGTCCCATATCCGGGTAAATAGTTTGGAGAGAGGGCCTGTAGGTGGGG